>CAWUFW010033780.1:0-11882 GCA_963921515.1 Calotriton arnoldi
ATAGTGTACATTGTTCATAAAATATATGTTTTGACTTCGATAATGTTGAAATCGATGTAAATATTTCACGATATTTTCTAGTCGATATTTGTGTATTTTTTTAAATAAGTATAGGATGGCGATATTAGTGTAATCGATATTTTTGTCCCGATATTGTGTCTGTCAATATTATGTCAGTGATCCGAACTGACCAGCATGGAACCCTCGTGGGACCGACTCAAACACAACACACTTCCTCCCTTTTCAACTCAACAGACTCTTTGCAGGTCTTAACAATAATATAACAATAAAACAAATGCAGTCTACAAGGAAATCCTAAAATTGAAATGCTATACTTTAAATAAATTATATATTGACAAAAACCTAAAACAAAGATAATGAATAGACACCCATGTTACAGTCTAAAAAGCAACAAAAAAATTATGCAAAATAACTACACTGTGTGAACAGAACTAATACATTTCAGCACTTTGAAATTTAGCTGGCCCAATCTTAACTCTGTGTGGTCTGCATTGATTAGTTAAACTAGCTAACACTTGAATTTTCACTAACCTCTTGGACTTTATGAGGTTGACTTAATCTGACTCCCCCTTTCCTCACAATGACTTTAGGTAACTTCCCCCACACCCAGTCTCCTATATTAACCTCCAACTTCTTTGCATGTTTAGTGGAATCAAATCTGATCTTACTCTGACTACATCTAGAGGAAACATTTTCCCGACACAATCCCCCCCCGAGAACTGCCTGATGATACATCATCTACCAAAACACCAGACCTGGACAACAACTCTGGTTTGAGAAAATCAAAAGGTTTCCTTTCCCTTAAAGCATAAACAGGGATGATCTTAGTTTCCTTGTCGGGTGTGTTACGATGTGCCCAGAGATAGCCCTAACAGCATCCTCAACATCTACACCTCTCATAGGGGTCAATTACGATGGCGGGCGGACAAAGTCCGCCCGCCATCGCATTGGCAAAAGGGACCGCCCGCCATAGGTGCGGCGGTCACGCTATACAAATTAGGATGCGCCCGCCACACTGGCGGGCGCATCCCGTATTTTTACATTGCGGCGGGCGGTGCTGCAAGCAGCACCCGCCGCAATGTAAAAATACATGTTGTGCATTTGCATGTACAACGTGACAGGCACTGTGCCGTGCCTGCCACCTTGTACATGCAAATGCAGGGGGGTACCATAGGTACCCCCCACCCCTCGGGGGCCCGCAACGGGTCCCGAAGGCATTCTCCGCCTGTCTTTTTGCGGCGGGATTTCAGCCGCAAAAGACAGGCATCGTAATGCCCACGGCGGTGCCTGCACGGCACCGCCGACATTGCCCTATTGTACCGTGTCCCGCAAGGCGGGCGGAAAAGGACCACCTTGCGAGACCACGGCGGGCGGTCTTTCCGTCCGCCGCAGTACCATTCCCATTCCCACCACCATCCTAATTTGGCGGTGGGAATATTCAGGTTGATGGTGGGTGGATCACCACCGCCAGGCCGGCGGTCCTTACCGCCGGCCCGGCGGTGGCGATCCGCCTGCCATCGTAATGATCCCCATAGATGCTCAATGTACACATTCTACCACAGTCCAATTCATATGTTCTACAAGACCATTCCCTTGTGGGTGATACATACTACAGCTTTTGTGCTTAATGCCAGCACTACTTAAAAATTCCAACATTTCTTTTGAAGTAAGCTGCATCCCATTGTCCAACAATAATTCAGCAGGAAAACCCTCTCTGGAAAAATAATCAGTCAAGAAAGTAAGGACACTGTAGTGTGGGTTTCTCGTACAAACCTAACTTCCAGACATTTTGAGACATAGAGCCTGATCGAGATCTTGGCGGATCTGGTCCTGCTGTCGGTTTTCTGTCGGATTCCCCAACCGCCTAGTAGGTGGTCTGCCCGCTCTATTTAGATGTTGGCAGGTCTATGGACAATAGTCCATCAGAGTGCCACCGTCTCCGCCAGATTTTTCCATATGCATCGACGGCGTCATAGGCAAAAGCAGCTATCAGAGGAAGTTCAGCCTATTTCTTTGGCGGTCCAATTACGATGTGCCTTTCGGCCAACATAAATGTGGCGGGTAAACCTCCATACCTGAGTTGGCAGTTTTGAAGGTATATAAGGTAAAAACTAACCTCCTTTTGCTGCAGATACTTGATCGCGAAGCATATCAACCCCGTTGTCACCAGAATCAAAGGTAAGCTTCTTTTTTACTTGTTTACTTTTTAATTGTCTGTTTACATTAGCACTGGCATTTTTAAATTTTTTAATTTCTCTTACAAGCATTATTTTACTAATGTGTAATGTTGTTGTTTGAGAAATTTAATGAAACACAGCTGTATAATCTTATGTAATTTTCTAATTGGTGCATGCTGCCTTCATGATAATGGACACTTACACAAAAATTGACATTATTCAAAAAATCTAACTGTGTCCATACAGGTGTGTTTTATTATTTTTCGTAAACTATTGAATTATAAACAAATGCATTACACATTATTGTAATTTTATACAATGTAGAAATTGCACTAGACAAGGTGAAAACTGTTTTTTAAAATAACTGTCAAATTAATGTTAGTTCTAAACTTAAATCATTTCATATATTTGTTAATGTAACATTTCCCCAGGTCTAGAGCATTTTCTGTATTTTATTACATTTTAATTGTCTCGTAATTTTTTAAGGTGTAATGCATATGTGTTATTTTATATCACTTATCAAGTTCAAATAAACACACCTGTATTAACAATTTAAAAAAATTGGTGTAAGTGTCCATTATCATATTGAATGCTGGCACCAAAATTTAAATGTCCATCACATTCCTTTTTTACTAGTGTATGAACTTTACAAGCTAGACATTTAAAAAACAACTGTTGCGTTTCCTGTGATAATTGTAAATAAAAATATGTAATTCACATTTCCATCATTAGCATTGCTAGGAGTCAATGAATTTTAAATAAAGAATAATGGGGGCGATTACTATGGCGGGCGGACTTAAGTCCGCCCACCATCGTAGCATGATCGGGACCGCCCGCCTGTCATGCGGTGGTCCCGCACCCCTAATTATGATGCGACCGCCACCGCGGCGGTCGCATCTGGCAATTTAACATTGCAGCGGGTGCTGCTGGCTGCAGCACCTGCCGCAATGTTGAAGGGCCATGTTGTGCATTTCCCTGCACAACGTGGCAGGCACTGTGCGGTGCCTGCCACCTTGTGCATGGTAGGGGGGTACCATGGGTACCCCCTAGTGCACAAATGCCCCCCCAAAACGTAACGGGCCCCCAAAGCCAGCCTCCGCCAGCCTTTCCATGGCACGATTTAACCTGCCATCCTAATGTGGCGGGGGGAAATGGGAGCCAGATGGCGGAGGGACCGCCGGCCTGGCGGTGGTGGTCTCTCCGCCATCGTAATGAGCCCCAATTTTAGGACAAAGTTTGTCAAAAGATAATTTTGTTTTTATTAACAAATGAGATACTTCTTCCATATATATTTTATTTAATGAAAAATATAAAAGGATGACAAAAAGCCTTTTCCTTCATAACAGGCTGTTGTAGTGTCGGCCAAAATGTGCCTCCTATACATACTGCCAAAGGGTAACCTCCTCAGGAAGAGGCATAGAGCAGGCACCTCAAGGATCTTTCTTGGGAGGGGTGGGTTTGGGTTTGACAGTAGTTATGGACAGGTAAGATGTGAAATCATGAGGAGGAGTACGGGAAGGAGGGGTGGGAGAGGATTGGGTTTTGGAGGCAGAGGGAGCTGGAGTGGGTGCTGTGTATGAGTGTGCATGTTTTGCAGTTGAAAGTGGATCTGGTGTATGTTGTGTATGTTTGGATGAGTGTTTTTGGCAGGTGTTTGGGTGAGTGTATGCATTTGATTTTGGTTGGTGTTTTTTTGGGTGTTGCTGTGCTTTTGTGTGCTGTTGGTTTGGATGAGTGTGCTGTTGAGGTAGTTGGTGTGGTTGTGGTGTGTATGTCTGTATGTTTTGCAGTTGCATGTGGGTCTGGTGTATGTTGTGCATATTTGGATGTGTGTGGTTTGGCTGGTGTTTGGTATTCTGGTGAGTGTGTGCGTTTGGTTGGTGTTGTTTTGCATGTAGGTGTGCTTTTGTGTAAGTGTGTTGGTTTGGATGAGTGTATTGTTGAGGTGGTTAGTGTGGTTGTGGTAATTGTGGGTGTGGTGCTGGTTGTGGGTGTGGTGCTGGTTGTGGTGCTTGTGGGTGTGCTGGTAGTTATGGGTGTAGTGGTGATTCAATCGGTGTTTTGTAAAGCGCGCTGCTCACCCGTTAGGGTCTCAAGGTGCTGGGGGTTGCAGCTCCATTGGGGTCATTGTGATTGTGGTGGTTGTGGGTGTGGTGATCATTGTGGTTGTGGTGCTTGTGGGTGGGCTGGTGGTTGTGGTGATGGTTGTGGGTGTATTGGTGGTTGTGGGTGTGGTGGTGGTGGTTGTGGGTGTGGTGGTTGTGGGTGCGGTGGTGGTTGTGGTGCCTGTAGGTGTAGTGTCAATAGTGTAAGTATGTTGTTCATGTGTTTGTTTATGTTTCTTTTTGTGTTTGTGTTTATGTGTGTGATTGTGCTACTTGTGTGTGCTGGGGTGAGTGCCTGCAAAGAAGTGAGTGTGCTTGGAATTGGGATGGGAGTTTGGATTTGGGGTTGAGGAAGGGACCTGCGTCGGGGCACAAGGTTTGGCTGTTAAGGAGGCTGCAGTGAGTAAGGAGGATTTTTTTGCAAGCGTTCTCTGCATGCCAGACATTGAAACGTGAACGGCATCCAGAAATACAACCATTTGTTGCATTTGGTAACTAAGGTCCTGGATGCCATTCACTATCGCGGTCTAGCCTACAGAGATGCTGAGTAAGAGGTCAATAGCCTCCTCAATCAGGGCAGCCGGGGTGACAGGGGTAGTGGGTGAGGTGCCTGTGGCGAACGAGACCCCAGCCCTTCTATGGGTCAGGTTTGGCAGGGAGGGTGGAGATAGAATTGATCATGAACTTTTTCCTCAAAACATTTTCCAGCCTTTCAAACTTTGGTTTAATTTTGGCATTATCTCATAAATGTTTGGAACATCTTCAGAAACCATTTGGTCACAGTTTTGTAATGTCCCATTATTGCTCCTATATTTTTTTTTAGATCATTTCTCTTAACCATTTTCAGTTCTCTCCAGGAACTGTTTAACATCTCTGGTTCTGATTTGTTGTTTTGAATAGTGAACGTATGTCACGAAAATCAATATAAAGCAAAAATCCCTTTGTACATTGTGTGTACAAGGTAGAAAAAGCTGATTTATTTTTATTTATTTTTTTTAAATAAAAATATGAATCAAGGGGCCAGATGTACAACAGTTTTTTGAGGTTGCAAATGGAAAATTGGCCCTATGTACAAACCCTATTACCGACTTGCAAAATAGGGTTTGCGACTCGCTATTAGGAAGGGGCGTGCCAAGGGCTTCCCTTCCTAATAGTTAGTCATACTTCAATGTACGATTGTTTTGCGACTGCAATTGCGGCTGCAAAACACTCACAGTTTACCACCCATTTCAAAAAGGTGGTAAGCCACTCGCAAATGGGGACCCCTTCCTCTTTGTGACTGGCTGCAAAAATATTTTTTAAGAGCAGGCAGTGGTCCCAAATCTCTCAAAAAATGAAACAGAAATGTTCCTTTAAGAAAAATGGGCTGCATAAAAAAAACTGCTTTATTTAAAAAACAGTCACAGTCATGGTGATCTGCTAACCCCAGCAGGCCACCATCCCTGGGAGTGTTAGCCATTCCCAATCTGTCGCAAATTGTGACCTGTCTCATGAATATTAATGAGACAGGCAATTTGCGACCCCATTAGGATTTGCAAACAGTGTCTGGCCCAATGTGTGTTAATATTTACTGAAATGTTGTACCAAAAATTGTATAAATTGAAAGCCTGTTTTTTTAGTTTGGGCATTTCACAATGGTAACACTTACTTGAAGTAACTTTAGTATTTCTCAAATGTTAAAATTTATTTTATGGATTCAGTACTTAAGTTGTTTATTATTGTATCACGGCTAGGGCTCCCTGTTTTCCATTTTTACTGGTTTGTACAGATAAAAACAGACAGAAAAACATTTATTTTCCTGTCTGTATTTATTTTTAAATGTGAATAAAAATGGAAATTGGGTTGTTTTTTGAGTGATTCTAAATGCTGTCAATCATTGCTACCAGGCCATTAGCTCTGTTGATCGAAAGTTAAGGGGGTTAAAAAATTAAGGAATTTTAGTAAAGAGCCTTAAACAGCAATATATATGCACAAACTTGATATTAAAATGTGCATGTTTTCTTATAAGAGCATATTTTTTCATCTGAGTGTGTTTATATCCCTGAAACCTGTCAGTCGTTCAGGCATGAGTGCATATTTATCAGTCAAATAAATGTAGAAATATACTCATTTCAGATTTATTTTTGCACAAAACCCAAAATAAATATGGATAAATACAGATAATATTAGCAAAAAATAGATATGGATAAATACAGACGGAAATGTCAAAAAAATAAATACCATAAAACCGTGAGCCCTAATCATGGCCTTTGCAAATGGATGTGTTGTTATTTTAAAATTACTTCTACAGTATAAGTAAATACATAGGGGTCGATTCCGATCTCGGTCGGAGGCGCACCCAATACTATTCGGTCGGGAAAAAAGCCATGCGAAAGCCAGTTTCCCGACCGATCCGTACAGCACACCGAACGAGCAAGTACGATGCGCACAACAGCAAAAATTCCGGCCGAGCCGTACTCACCCAAACCAGGTCCTGTTCTCCGACCGAGGCGAATCCGGAAACGCCGAATCGAGTCGCACAGAAGGGAAAATGCAGCCCCGTCCGGCCGGACAAGTACGATGCGCTTTCCGTACGCGCCGAACCCGTCGCTACGCACGGCACGTCAAAGCATCCGGGAGAGGCGCACATAAGCTCCGAATCGCGCCACAACACGATCCACGGCTACGAGACGAACACAGCACAGACGAGGACGACGCGAGCGACGAGGGACGAAGCGAAGCGACGAGGACGAAGCCAAGCGACGAGGACGACGCGAAGCAACGAGAAGGACGAACGACACGAACCAACCATGAATCCCTACGTCCCGATCATACCAATATTCTACATCTACTACCGGAACAGGCACGGACGCGTACGGCGCAGAAGGTAAGTCAGACACCAACCACAAAACACATACAACACGTACCACGACACATCACACACATACACTGGGAATCTGAATATACTTACACCAGCAACAGCAGCACCATAGGGGCGGGATGCCCATCACCAATGCCACATATGCACACAGGGGCCTGAATGCGCGCCACCACCCCAATCCAGGGGGGGCTGGATGCCCACCACTACTACCACCCTCACCCAGGGGGGCAGGATGCCTACCACTACTACCACCCTCACCCAGGGGGGCAGGATGCCTACCACTACTACCACCCTTAGCCAGGGGGCAGGATGCCCACCACTACTACCACCCTCACCCAGGGGGGCAGGATGCCTACCACTACTACCACCCTCACCCAGGGGGGCAGGATGCCTACCACTACTACCACCCTTAGCCAGGGGGCAGGATGCCCACCACTACTACCACCCTCACCCAGGGGGCAGGATGCCTACCACTACTACCACCCTTAGCCAGGGGGGCAGGATGCCTACCACTACTACCACCCTTAGCCAGGGGGCAGGATGCCCACCACTACTACCACCCTCACCCAGGGGGGCAGGATGCCTACCACTACTACCACCCTCACCCAGGGGGCAGGATGCCTACCACTACTACCACCCTTAGCCAGGGGGCAGGATGCCCACCACTACTACCACCCTCACCCAGGGGGCAGGATGCCTACCACTACTACCACCCTTAGCCAGGGGGGCAGGATGCCTACCACTACTACCACCCTTAGCCAGGGGGCAGGATGCCCACCACTACTACCACCCTCACCCAGGGGGGCAGGATGCCCACCACTACTACCACCCTCACCCACGGGGGCAGGATGCCTACCACTACTACCACCCTCACCCAGGGGGGCAGGATGCCCACCACTACTACCACCCTTAGCCAGGGGGCAGGATGCCCACCACTACTACCACCCTTAGCCAGGGGGCAGGATGCCCACCACTACTACCACCCTCACCCAGGGGGCAGGATGCCCACCACTACTACCACCCTTAGCCAGGGGGCTGGATGCCTACCACTACTACCACCCTTAGCCAGGGGGCAGGATGCCTACCACTACTACCACCCTTAGCCAGGGGGCAGGATGCCCACCACTACTACCACCCTCACCCAGGGGGCAGGATGCCCACCACTACTACCACCCTCACCCACGGGGGGCAGGATGCCTACCACTACTATCACCCTCACCCAGGGGGCAGGATGCCCACCACTACTACCACCCTTAGCCAGGGGGCAGGATGCCCACCACTACTACCACCCTCACCCAGGGGGGCAGGATGCCTACCACTACTACCACCCTTAGCCAGGGGGCAGGATGCCCACCACTACTACCACCCTCACCCAGGGGGGCAGGATGCCTACCACTACTACCACCCTTAGCCAGGGGGCAGGATGCCTACCACTACTACCACCCTTAGCCAGGGGGCAGGATGCCCACCACTACTACCACCCTCACCCAGGGGGGCAGGATGCCTACCACTACTACCACCCTCACCCAGGGGGGCAGGATGCCTACCACTACTACCACCCTTAGCCAGGGGGCAGGATGCCCACCACTACTACCACCCTCACCCAGGGGGGCAGGATGCCTACCACTACTACCACCCTTAGCCAGGGGGGCAGGATGCCTACCACTACTACCACCCTTAGCCAGGGGGCAGGATGCCCACCACTACTACCACCCTCACCCAGGGGGCAGGATGCCCACCACTACTACCACCCTCACCCACGGGGGCAGGATGCCTACCACTACTACCACCCTCACCCAGGGGGGCAGGATGCCCACCACTACTACCACCCTTAGCCAGGGGGCAGGATGCCCACCACTACTACCACCCTTAGCCAGGGGGCAGGATGCCCACCACTACTACCACCCTCACCCAGGGGGGCAGGATGCCTACCACTACTACCACCCTCACCCAGGGGGGCAGGATGCCC
The DNA here is from genome assembly GCA_963921515.1 of Calotriton arnoldi. Classification (NCBI taxonomy): domain Eukaryota; kingdom Metazoa; phylum Chordata; class Amphibia; order Caudata; family Salamandridae; genus Calotriton; species Calotriton arnoldi. The sequence continues at coordinate 9,133 of CAWUFW010033780.1, forward strand.
ACCACTACTACCACCCTTAGCCAGGGGCTGGATGCCTACCACTACTACCACCCTTAGCCAGGGGGGCAGGATGCCTACCACTACTACCACCCTCACCCAGGGGGGCAGGATGCCTACCACTACTACCACCCTCACCCACGGGGGCAGGATGCCTACCACTACTACCACCCTTAGCCAGGGGGCAGGATGCCCACCACTACTACCACCCTCACCCAGGGGGGCAGGATGCCCACCACTACTACCACCCTTAGCCAGGGGGCAGGATGCCCACCACTACTACCACCCTCACCCAGGGGGGCAGGATGCCCACCACTACTACCACCCTTAGCCAGGGGGCTGGATGCCTACCACTACTACCACCCTTAGCCAGGGGGGCAGGATGCCTACCACTACTACCACCCTTAGCCAGGGGGCAGGATGCCCACCACTACTACCACCCTCACCCAGGGGGGCAGGATGCCCACCACTACTACCACCCTCACCCACGGGGGCAGGATTCCTACCACTACTACCACCCTCACCCAGGGGGGCAGGATGCCCACCACTACTACCACCCTTAGCCAGGGGGCAGGATGCCCACCACTACTACCACCCTCACCCAGGGGGGCAGGATGCCTACCACTACTACCACCCTCACCCAGGGGGCAGGATGCCCACCACTACTACCACCCTTAGCCAGGGGGCAGGATGCCCACCACTACTACCACCCTCACCCAGGGGGCAGGATGCCTACCACTACTACCACCCTCACCCAGGGGGGCAGGATGCCCACCACTACTACCACCCTCACCCACGGGGGGCAGGATGCCTACCACTACTACCACCCTTAGCCAGGGGGCAGGATGCCCACCACTACTACCACCCTCACCCAGGGGGGCAGGATGCCTACCACTACTACCACCCTCACCCACGGGGGGCAGGATGCCTACCACTACTACCACCCTTAGCCAGGGGGCAGGATGCCCACCACTACTACCACCCTCACCCAGGGGGCAGGATGCCCACCACTACTACCACCCTTAGCCAGGGGGCTGGATGCCTACCACTACTACCACCCTTAGCCAGGGGGCAGGATGCCTACCACTACTACCACCCTCACCCAGGGGGCAGGATGCCCACCACTACTACCACCCTCACCCAGGGGGGCAGGATGCCCACCACTACTACCACCCTTAGCCAGGGGGCAGGATGCCCACCACTACTACCACCCTCACCCAGGGGGGCAGGATGCCTACCACTACTACCACCCTCACCCAGGGGGGCAGGATGCCCACCACTACTACCACCCTTAGCCAGGGGGCAGGATGCCCACCACTACTACCACCCTCACCCAGGGGGCAGGATGCCCACCACTACTACCACCCTTAGCCAGGGGGCTGGATGCCTACCACTACTACCACCCTTAGCCAGGGGGCAGGATGCCTACCACTACTACCACCCTCACCCAGGGGGGCAGGATGCCCACCACTACTACCACCCTTAGCCAGGGGGCAGGAAGCCTACCACTACTACCACCCTTAGCCAGGGGGCTGGATGCCTACCACTACTACCACCCCCACTCATAGGATGGACAATGCATGACACAACAAGCACTCCACAACCTAGGGAATGCAAGATTAAGACATCCCCCCACCACCATGACAAGCGTGTGAGCAGGCTGTGTCAAATGCCTACATCACCGAACATGACTTTGAACATACAATGTGACCCCCTAGCACATGTGCCACACATATATGTGTGTGGCACCCACAATGCAAGCAGCCCATGACCATTGTGGCAATGGGGCCTAAACCCCCATCATCACAGTGACCAAAAGGCAAGTGTGGGGTCCATAGCTGAAGCACATTTTTACCATTGTGGCAATGGGGTCTAAACCCCCATCATCACAGTGACCAAAAGGCAAGTGTGGGGTCCATAGCTGAAGCACATTTTGACCATTGTGGCAATGGGGTCTAAACCCCCATCATCACAGTGACCAAAAGGTAAGTGTGGGGTCCATAGCTGAAGCACATTTTGACCATTGTGGCAATGGGGTCTACACCCTCATCATCACAGTGACCAAAAGGTAATTGTTGACAAAGAAAGAGCTGCAACTGCCAAACTGCATGGATCATTCCTGGTCACAGAACCAAAAAATCATCTGTGGCAAAGTAGTGTATGTGTCCCATTGCAACATAAATTGGGGGAGCCAAATACTGCAGTGCAAATGAAACATTCCTTTGGCCATGTGCAGACAAACAACACCCATGGGGGCTGAGACCGTCAACAGTCATCAATGACACAATGACAGAAGTGACCATCAGAATGCAGAACCACATATTTGCACCAATGGGCACACAAATGCAGATACCCTGTGGAGACAGCAGATGTGAGGTGAACAGATACCATACCATGGCAGCAATGGGACACACAAACCATGATCACTGTGCTGACCGATGACCTAGGAGTCCCAGGGACAGCAGGGGAAACACACCAAACAACATACAGCCAATGGCACACCCAAGATATGCCAATGCAGTGGTGCAGATGCACAAACACAAACAGGCAGACCAACACTGTCATCATACACAGCAGGTGAGGGGTGGGGGTGCCAGTGTCCCCAGGCAACAACACAACACATGAGGAGAGCTGAATACCAATCATACAGATGTGCATACACTGCCACACTAAGGTAACTCATGGATCCAAATCCCCTATGTGGGCAAGCAGGCATTGACAGGTGAGAGGGAGCACAAAACACACATGTCACA
>CAWUFW010033781.1:0-11881 GCA_963921515.1 Calotriton arnoldi
CGCCCTAAAACCTATGGTTTTTTCAGTGAATTTCAAAGGTTTTGTAAATGACAATTTTTAAATGTATTAATTGTTATATTTATTTTTTGATACTGATTTACTACATTTTTTAAAACTATTTATTTTTAGATATTTTATTTATTAAATTACATTGTAATTACATTATACATTACAAAATATACTTTCTCAGAATGAATTACTTTAGTTTAAATAGTTTGCAAATAGGCAATAGAGTTTTAAGTACAGTAGTTACAGTTGTTGCAATGGGCAACACAATTTCAAACACAATGCAACATTGAGCTCAATGTGAATTTCTAGTTAAATGCAATTAGTTACTTTATGGGTTACTTTTCTAACCACAGGACTGAATCCTAGATTCAGTCCTGGGACATCTCCTGTAAACAGTTGAGTAAAAGCGTTTTGGTTACAGTAGTGATTTTTAAGGAATATTATTGTATTTTAAAAGTTGACACTTAGAAACTTTTTCACATAGAATCACCAATGTTATCCTATGGGAGGAAATTCACTTAGCAGGTAAGTAGTGTTATCGTTACTTTTTCTTACTCAGTGTTGGATCCTGGATCCAGCACTGGTGCATCTCCTGTAAACAGTTGAAAGAATGCGTTTAAGTCATACATGCGATTTTTAAGGAATATTTGTAGTTTGTGAAAATCGACACTTTGAAACTTTTCTGCTGAAAACCAGACAATGGATTCCTATGGAAGGAAATATAAGTTACTGGTAAGTACGGTTAAAATTACTTTTCAGGATCAGTACTGGGCTGAAAGATGCAGCACTGAGGTCTCTCCTGATAACAGATGAGTAAATTGTAATTCGTAGTTCGGCTGATTTTAGAGGAATATTATAAAGTTCCAAAACTCCACACTTAGAAGAATTTCCAAGTGAATCCAGTCAATGATATCCTATGGAAGGAAATTCAAGTTACTGGTAAGTACGGTTAAAATTACTTTTCAGGATCAGTACTGGGCTGAAAGATGCAGCACTGAGGTCTCTCCTGATAACAGGTGAGTAAATAGGAATTCGTAGTTCGGCTGATTTTAGAGGAATATTTGCACAATGGTGAAGGGAGGGGCGGGGACTGAGGTGACATCTGTGCAAACGCGCCCCGTGGCGCGTTTTAAGTTGGGGGATTAAGGCCCCTTGAATCATGAGGGTCCCTGGGGTCCAACTAGCCCACCCTGTACCTCCAGTATGCGCCAGGGAGCTGCGTTGCAGAGAGGTGTTCGGAGGCCACGCCCCTTTACACCTCTCTGCAACGCAGCTCTGTGGCGCTTTTAGAAGTACATGGTGGGCTAGTTGGCCCTCAGGGACCCTCAGGATTGAAGGGGATTTAATTCCCCATCTTAAAACGCACCACAGGGCCTGTTTGCACACATGTCACCTGAAGCCCCGCCCCCTCCCTTCACCACTGTGCAAACGCGCCCCGTGGAGCGTTTTAAGTTGGGGGATTAAGTCCCCTTCAATCCAGAGGGTCCCTGGAGTCCAACTAGCCCACCATGTACTTCTAAAAAGCGCCACAGAGCTGCGTTGCAGAGAGGTGTAAAAAGGGGCGTGGCCTCTGTACACCTCTCTGCAACGCAGCCCCCTGGCACATACTGGAGGTTCCTGGTGGGCTAGTTGGCCCCCAGGGACCCCCAGTATTCAAGGGGAATTACTTCCCTTCTTAAAACGCGCCAGGGGCGCGTTTGCAGAGTACTGCAGGGAGGGGGCGGGGCCTCCGGCACGATGCCGGTCGTTTTTTTTTTCTAGTTTTTTTTTAATGGGAGGGGGGCTGCGTGGCCCCCCTTCCCTTGGCCACTTTTGGCCCCTGGGACCCCATCCCCCGGGGCATGCCCTCAATTTTTATTTTTTTTAATTTGGAGGGTGGCTGCGTGGCCTCCCTCCCTGTCCACTTATGGCCCCGGGGACCCCATCCCCCGGGCCTGGCCTCTGGTTGGGGACTGTGGGGGGGTCCCCAATCCCCCCACAGTCCCGCCGGCTCCCCGTGTCCTACGGGAGCCGGCATTGCTTTCCACATGGGGAGCAGCTAACATGCTGCTCCCCATGTGAAAAGCTAATTGGGTTTGCATTTTGAAAGAGAGCAGGTTTCCTGCTCTCTCTTTCAAAATGCAAACCAAGTTTAGCTATGACAGGACGGGAGCCGCGAGGCTCCCGTCCTGTCATAGCAAACTACAGTGTCTCGGGGGTAGGCACCCCGGGACACTGCAGGAGCCGGCCCTGGGGGGTGGCGGTCCCCAGGGCCATCAAGGGCTCCAGGAGGGGGGCCGCGCGGCCCCCTCCCATCCAGTGCACAGCCCCGGGGAGGTGGTGGTCCCCGGGGCTTTGGGGGTCCGTAACGGACCCCCATATTCAAATCTTTAGTGCCCCGGGAGGTGGCGGTCCCCGGGCGTGTGGGGGCTGGAGCCCCCCACAGGTCAAAAAATGTTAAAAAAGAAGCCCCGGGGGTGGCGGTCCCCGCACCATTATTTTTGAAAGCCCCGGGGGTGGCGGTCCTCGGGGCTTGGGGGCCTTAGAGGCCCCCCACATTAAAATTAAACCCCCCCCCACCATGCCCCCGGGACTTGGCCCACCCGGGGGCAAATTAACATCGAAGCGCGGGAGACGCGCTTCGATTTTTTTTTTTCTCGGCGGGATCCGCGCACCATGAGCGCATCCCGCCGATTTTTAAAAAAAATGCTTTTTCTGCCCAGGGGGTCCTTGTGGGACCCCCTGAGCAGACCTAGGGGTCAGGGTGTTTCTACCCGGCCCCTTTTTGCGCTTTGCGCACTTGTTTCTGTCCCTCGGTTCTACCGAGGGACAAAATGGCTGCCAACACTTACTGATTTGGAGTGTTGACAGCCAATTAGCATGCAGCTCGTGGTCGGGAGGGTACGCGGACCCTACTCGCCCATAGATATATATGTGATTTTCCTTTTGATTTTCTCTGGAACTACTGAACGGATTTACACCATTTAACAACAAGAATTGGCATAGCCAATAGGTCTCGCTTTTGGGACCTTATAAGTATTTAGTTATACAGCACAATGGCTAAACACTTATAAGGTCCCAAAGGCGAGACCTATTGGCTATGCCAATGCTTGTTTACGTTAGTGAGGATGAAATTGTAAGACGGCCTAAGACAGCCTCCCCGAGATTCGCAACCTTTAGGTTATACGTGCAGATCTCAGCAGCAGATGCACTAACCTACCGAGTTAAGCTAGCTTCATGAATTACCTCGCACTGCTCAGTTCTCATACTAAGAAAACGGTGACGAGGGTCAGCTTATCCAAAGGCAGAAAGAAAACGAACCATTTATGTCTACAGGGTGTCATAGCTGGATGTGTATCAAATAGCACATTTTTAATATTTGCCTCTATACGTAACAATTGTTCGAAGGTTGTGTGGAAAACCGACCTCATACATAAACGACCCTTATACTTTTCCAAAACTAGATTTTGTAAAATGAAATCATTTAAGAAAGCATTGTCAAGCTCTCGTTGTAGCCTTCCCCTTTGAGGTTCTGAGTAGCACAGACACCTCGCGCTATGCTCTCACTGTGAAATAATGTCACTCAGAACACTTCAGTGAAAAAAAACCTTTTCCACAGTTACCCTGTTATTCTGAGAATTCCTCAGTATATTCATCTTGGAGTGGGGAGCCTGTCTTTTCCTTCATAGGTGAACGTGATTTCACAGTGAATTCCCTAGCTTGGACATGGTGTTGATAAGGATCATTTTTCAAACACATCTCCATGTACACTGGGCGCCTCACACAGCAGGAAACAGCCCCTTTGTCAATCAATCAATCAGGATTGGTAAAGCGCAACTACTCACCCGTGAGGGTCTCAAGGCGCTGGGGGGGAGGAGGGGAGCGGCTCCATTGAGTGCTGGGGTCACCTGAAAAGCCAGGTCTTGAGGTCCTTCCTGAACTGGGGCAATGTGGGAGATTGCCGGAGGTGGAGGGGGACCAGTGGACCTGTTGACGATCGTATACCCAGAAAACAGTGTACTGCACATTATTGATTACAAGTTGCAACGTATACCTCATTACCGAAAACGCACCTGTGTTGTAATACTGCTAAAGAAGGCTTCTGCGTGGCGCATCCCGACGTATTGAAATTGCATTCTGTACCAATTACTACCCCCAGTACAGAAATGTTAAGCGAGGACTTTTTTTTCCTAGCTGAATTTCTCAGCCAGTCCGAGGCTGGTGCAGCAAGTCTGCCCACAACTTAAGCGTTATTGCCCTCTGGTGCAGGCGTTAATGGTTGTGTACTTAGGGACTCAAGCTTAAGACCAGGGTGCCTAACGAAGGAAGGGCAATAAACAACCATTAAAGCCCAGCAGCTTGTGGATAGTAAGGCTATTACCAACCACCCCCTGACCCTCACGCTCCCCAAACAAACATCACTTTCCTACTTGCCTCCTGCCACTGCCTAAGCGCGTCCACTCATCAGAGAAAGAGTTAGAAAGCAGGCAAACAACAGCAATTAATGCCCGCACACTAGTAATCCTCCTGACTGTCTGAGCGAACCCGAGCATTCCATAGTGCTTAATTTGGCTGCTTCCCACTGAAGGGTGGCCCAGGGCCAGTGCTCGCATTCCTGTAGCCAGTGACCTCTTGCTCACTTCTTCCCATCCCTCCGCTATCACCACCGTTTCTTGACAAATGGCAGAGATAACCATCCTCACTGCTGAGCTATGTGGGACGTGCATATTTCCACCAGCACCCATCTCTTCTGGCAAACATCCTCCTGCGCTTTTATTTTTAATAAAACAAAATCTGCAAAGTATGTGCTCCATATGGTTCATGTTTATAGCCACCGAGCTCAGAACATTCCAGCCACAGCTAATTTGGACGTGAATTGACTCGCTCAGATACAATTACGCTGACACTTTCATAGGAAAAGATTAATAACTGACCGGGCTGCCCAGGACTTGATCTTAGGCGAAGAAAATATTTGGTTACTAATTAACATCTGCAAATGCCACAGCACAGCCGTCCCCGTGAAAGGTGCCTTAACTTAGTAAAGTAAGACAAGCCGACCTCACGCTTTCTACATCACTAGCCCAGAAGCATAAACCAGCAGTATCTGTACTCTGAAGAGGTCGTAAGGCCTCTGAGTGCAAGAGAAACAAGCGCGCACGGCAGCAGGAGGAGGGGGGGCATGCGCGATTCCCTTGCGGGAGCAAGCGGCGCCAGGAGCGATAATTGCTACCATATGGCGCCGCTCGCTCCCGCAAGTGAATCGCCTAACGTGCACGAGTTGCCATTGAAGGCAATGGAACGCGTGCACGTTTTTGGCTGCAAAGCCGAATCGATCGGAAAAGGTCTTTTTGCCTATGCAGCGCATGCGCGCTGCGTAGGCGAGACCTAAAAGGGTTCTTTCTGAACCAAGAACTACCTCTTTGCCAAATTTGGTGTAATTCCGTTCAGCAGTTCGGGCTGTAGCCGTGGCTAAAGTTTCCTATGGGAAAATGAATGGGGAAAACACGTTTTGGGAGCCCCTTTTTCTCAGCCCCGCTTGACGAATCACCCCGAAACTTTCAGGGTAGGAGCGGACCGGAGCGGGCCATAAAGTTTGAAAATTTCGCGAAGATTCGTCAACCGGCAAGAGAGTTATTTCAAATAGAATGTCGCGGATTTCCTATGGAAAATAGGTCCTAACTATAACTATCTACTGGCGACCGCCAGTAGATAATATATATATTATCTACTGGCGGTCGCCAGTAGATAGTTATAGTTAAAACCTATTATCCATAGGAAATCCGCGACATTCTATTTGAAATAACGTTAGCGCCGGTTGACGAATCTTCGCGAGTTTCCAACTTGTTGGGGCGCTCCGGTCCGCTCCTATCCTGAAAGTCTCGGGTGATACGTCAAGCGGGGGCCGAGAAAAGGGGGTCCCAAAACGCGTTTTCCCATTCATTTTTCCATAGGAACCTTTAGTCGCAGCTACAGCCCGAACTGCTGAACGGAATTACACCAAATTTGGCAAAGAGGTAGCCCTGGTTCAGTGTCGTGCCTTTTGCTTAAATGGTGTAAATCCGTTCAGTAGTTCCTGAGAAAATCAAAAGTAAAGTCACATATATATCTGGGCAGAGCCTAACCACACATGTCATCGTGAGATCTGATTGGCTGTCAGCACTTCATCCTGGAATTGCTGGCAGCCATCTTGGGACCAATATAAATGATAGTACCTCATTGAAATGCATTGTAGTGAATAGAAGATTTTGAGGGTCACCAAAAGGAGAACTATAAAGGGTGATAACAGGCTTTAGTTACATTAGAATTTATTTGTTGATGGTACCATACTGATTTTAGGAATTGTGGTGTATTCTAAGGTGATTTTACCATGTGAAAAACACCTTCTGCTGGGATATCATGAATCATGTTTGAGAGAACACTATTTTCTCATGCTTGTCCCATGGAGGTTTGGAAGGTGCTCCAGAAGCTAAAATGAGAGCATATTTTCTGTAAATTCACATTATCTTTCTCACTCATGTGAGAATGAAGTCTGACATTCTCAGTAAAACATGTACATCCAACAAGGGCAGAGACTGTCAGTTGATTCCTTTGTGTTCTACTGCAGCTTCCCAGAGTGTTCTAAAGAACAACTAGAGTGCTAACAGCCTTACTTATGACAAAAGTATGGCACACCTGAAGCCATCTTGATTGGAATAAACTGGTAACACTTAAAACATTTAATTTAAAAGGAACAAAATGATGGGGTTCATTTTGTCATAGAAATTATGGTTAGTGCTGTAGAAAGAAAAATTAGGACATATTTCAAGTGTGATCTCAAATATCTTGCTGTTATATTTCAACAGGAGCAGCCTGCCAGTTGATGCCTTTGTGTTCTACTGCAGCTTCCCAGAGTGTTCTAAAGAACAACTAGAGCGCTAACAGCCTTACTTATGACAAAAGTATGGCACACCTGAAGCCATCTTGATTGGAATAAACCAGTAACACTTAAAACATTTAATTTAAAAAGGAACAAAATGAGGGGTTCTTTTTGAAATAGAAATTATGGTTAGTGCTGCAGAAAGAAAAATTAGGGCATGTTTTAAGTGAGATCTCAAATCCTCTTCTATTTCATTAGAAAATTCTGACATGCAGACTGAAACAATCACTTTCAATACCAGCAGCAGACTGCCAGTTAACTCCCTGGTGAGCAGTAGCTTTACTCCAGTGATCTAATGAGCAACTAGAGTGCTAACATTCTGAATTTATGGCAGATGTGAGACATCTGAATGCCTTCTTGATGGAATCAAAGTAAAAAACTGAAAGCATTTCCTACTGAGGAGACTGCAGTAAATGAAGAAATTAGGAAACTTCATAACAAAGAAGTCTTCCAAGATGGCCACCAGTGAAAAAAGAGCCCAAATGTAGCACAAATATTACCCAGATGTAGCCCACATATAGCCCAATGACAAAAGTGTGCAAAACACTTTTTATTTTTAGTTTTTTTGCAGTTTTATGTAGTGCAGACTGGTCAGGTATTGGAGCATTGCATCTTAAAACATGACCCCCTACACTACAAAAACACCACTGCACTACCTTAAACCCTAAAACACTACCCCCAGCACGACCCCTACACTACACAAGCACCACTGCACTATCCTAAACCCTAAAACACTACCCCCAGCACGACCCCCTACACTACCCAAACACCACTGCACTAACCTAAATCCTAAAACACTACCACCAGCACGACCACCTACACTACCCAAACACCACTGCACTACCCTAAAACATGACCCCCTACACTACACAAACACCACTGCACTACCCTAAACCCTAAAACACTACCCCCAGCACGACCTCCTACACTACACAAGCACCACTGCACTACCCTAAACCCTAAAACACTACCCCCAGCACGACCCCCTACACTAGACAAACACCACTGCACTGCCCTAAACCCTAAAACACTACCCCCAGCACGACCCCCTACACTACCCAAACACCACTGCACTAACCTAAATCCTAAAACACTACCCCCAGCACGACCCCTACACTACCCAAACACCACTGCACTACCCTAAAACATGACCTCCTACACTACACAAACACCACTGCACTACCCTAAACCCTAAAACACTACCCCCAGCACGACCCCATACACTACACAAGCACCACTGCACTACCCTAAACCCTAAAACACTACCCCCAGCACGACCCCCTACACTGCCCGAACACCACTGCACTGCCCTAAACCCTGAAACACCAGCCCCTGCATGACCCCCTACACTGCCCGAACACCACTGCACTGCCCTAAACCCTGAAACACCACCCCTAGCACGACCCCCTACACTGCCCGAACACCACTGCACTGCCCTAAACCCTGAAACACCACCCCTTCACGACCCCCTACACTGCCCGAACACCACTGCACTGTCCTAAACCCTGAAACACCACCCCCAGCATGACCCCCTACACTGCCCGAACACCACTGCACTGCCCTAAACCCTGAAACACTACCCCCAGCAAGACCCCCTACACTGCCCGAACACCACTGCACTGCCCTAAACACTGAAACATCACCCCCAGCAAGACCCCCTACACTGCCCGAACACCACTGACCTAAACCCTGAAACACCACCCCCAGCACGACCCCCTACACTGCCCGAACACCACTGCACTACCCTAAACCCTGAAACATCACCCCCAGCACGACCCCCTACACTGCCCGAGCACCACTGCACTGCCCTAAACCCTGAAACACTACCCCCAGCATGACCCCCTACACTGCCCGAACACCACTGCTCTGCCGAAAACCCTGAAACACCAGCCCCAGCAAGAACCCCTACACTGCCCGTACAGAACTGCACTGCCCTAAACCTTGAAACACCAGCCCCTGCACGACCCCCTACACTGCCCGAACACCACTGCACTACCCTAAACCCTGAAACATCACCCCCAGCACGACCCCCTACACTGCCCGAGCACCACTGCACTGCCCTAAACCCTGAAACACCAGCCCCAGCATGACCCCCTACACTGCCCGAACACCACTGCACTGCCCTAAACCCTGAAACACCAGCCCCAGCACGACCGCCTACACTGCCCGAATACCACTGCACTGCCCTAAACCCTGAAACACCAGCCCCAGCACGACCCCCTACACTGCCCGAACACCACTGCACTGCCCTAAACCGTGAAACACCAGCCTCAGCACGACCCCCTACACTGCCGGAACACCACTGCACTGCCCTGAACCCTGAAACACCAGCCCCAGCACAACACCCTACACTGCCCGAACACCACTGCACTGCCCTAAACCCTGAAACACCATCCCCAGCACGACCCCCTATACTGCACGAACACCACTGCACTGCCCTAAACCCTGAAACACTACCCCCAGCAAGACCCCCTACACTGCCCGAACACCATTGCACTGCCCTAAACCCTGAAACATCACCCCAGCAAGGCCCCCTACACTGCCCGAACACCACTGCCCTAAACCCTGAAACACCACCCCCAGCAAGACCCCCTACACTGCCCGAACACCACTGCCCTAAACCCTGAAACACCAGCCCCAGCACGACCCCCTACACTGCCCGAACACCACTGCACTGCCCTAAACCCTGAAACACCACCCCCTGCACGACCCCCTACACTGCCCGAACACCACTGTATGCCCTAAACCCTGAAACCCCACCCCCAGCATGACCCCCTACACTGCCAGAACACCACTGCACTGCCCTAAACCCTGAAACACCACCCCCTGCATGACCCCCTACACTGCCCGAACACTACTGCACTGCCCTAAACCCTGAAACACCACCCCCAGCACGACTCCCTACACTGCCCGAACACCACTGCCCTAAACCCTAAAACACCACCCCCAGCAAGACCCCCTACACTGCCCGAACACCACTGCACTGCCCTAAACCCTGAAACACCACCCCCAGCAAGACGCCCTACACTGTCCGAACACCACTGCACTGCCCTAAACCCTGAAACACCACCCCCAGCACGACCCCTAAACTTGCCCGAACACCACTGCTCTGCCCAAAACCCTGAAACACCAGCCCCAGCACGACCCCCTACACTGCCCGAACACCACTGCCCTGCCCTAAACCCTGAAACACCAGCCCCAGCACGACCCCCTACACTGCCCGAACACCACTGCACTGCCCTAAACCCTGAAACACCACCCTCAGCACGACCCCCTACACTGCCCGAACACCACTGCACTGCCCTAAACCCTGAAACACCAGCCCCAGCACGACCCCGTACACTGCCCGCACACCACTGCACTGCCCTAAACCCTGAAACACCAGCCCCAGCACAACCCCGTACACTGCCCGAACACCACTGCACTGCCCTAAACCCTGAAACACCAGCCCCAGCACGACCGCCTACACTGCCCGAAAACTACTGCACTGCCCTAAACCCTGAAACACCACCCCCAGCAAGACTACCTACACTGGCCGAACACCACTGCACTGCCCTAAACCCTGAAACACCACCCCCTGCACGACACCCTACACTGCCCAAACACCACTGCACTGCCCTAAACCCTGAAACACCACCCCAGCATGACCCCTACACTGCCCGAACACCACTGCACTAAACCCTGAAACACCACCCCCTGCACGACCCCTACACTGCCCGAACACCACTGCACTGCCCTAAACCCTGAAACACCAGCCCCTGCATGACCCCCTACACTGCCCGAACACCACTGCACTGCCCTAAACCCTGAAACACCACCCCCAGCACGACCCCCTATACTGCACGAACACCACTGCACTGCCCTAAACCCTGAAACATCACCCCCAGCACAACCCCCTACACTGTCCGAACACCACTGCACTGCCCTAAACCCTGAAACACCACCCCCAGCACGACCCCCTAAACTGCACGAACACCACTGCACTGCCCTAAACCCTGAAACATCACCCCCAGCACAACCCCCTACACTGCCTGAGCACCATTGCTCTGCCCTAAACCCTGAAACACTAGCCCCAGCACGACCCCCTACACTGCCCGAACACCACTGCACTGCCCTAAACCCTGAAACACCACCCCCAGCACGACCCCCTACACTGCCCGAACACCACTGCACTGCCCTAAACCCTGAAACACCAGCCCCAGCAAGACCACCTACACTGCCCGAACACCACTGCATTGCCCTAGACTCTGAAACACCAGCCCCAGCAAGACCCCCTACACTGCCCGAACACCACTGCACTGCCCTAAACCCTGAAACACCAGCCCCAGCATGACCCCCTACACTGCCCGAACACCACTGCACTGCCGTAACCCTGAAACACCAGCCCCAGCACGACCCCCTACACTGCCCGAACACCACTGCACTGCCCTAAACCCTGAAACACCAGCCCCAGCACGACCCCCTACACTGCCCGAACACCACTGCACTGCCCTAAACCCTGAAACACCAGCCCCAGCACCACCCCCTACAATGCCCGAACACCACTGTACTGCCCTAAACCCTGAAACACCACCCCCTGCACCGCCCCTACACTGCCCGAACACCACTGCACTGCCCTAAACCCTGAAACACCACCCCCTGCACGACCCCCTACACTGCCCGAACACCACTGCACTGCCCTAAACCCTGAAACACCACCCCCTGCCCCACCCCCTACACTGCCCGAACACCACTGCACTGCCCTAAACCCTGAAACACCACCCCCTGCACCGCCCCCTACACTGCCCGAACACCACTGCACTGCCCTAAACCCTGAAACACCACCCCCAGCATGACCCCCTTTACTGTTCGAACACCACTGCACTGCCCCAAACCCTGAAACACCACCCCCAGCATGACCCCCTACACTGCCCGAACACCACTGCCCTAAACCCTGAAACACCACCCTGTGTTAACATGCATTGAACGGGGCTAAGC
>CAWUFW010033782.1:0-11881 GCA_963921515.1 Calotriton arnoldi
TGTTTTGACCAGAATCACAGAATGTAGAGCTGAAGCAGAAACTCCAACCTGGTTCCCCAGTTGCAAAGTCTGCAGCTCTGGAAGTAATACCTCATACTCTACCCTAAGTGCAACATTTAATCAAGTGGTCAACTGGATAAAAAAACATAAAGATAACAAATAATTTAAAAGTGCTTTGTCGCTATTTGAAAACTCAGAAAATATGTCCTCATTTTAGTTTTTTAGAGCGCTAACCATAATTTCGATGCAAATAAGACCCTCTCATTTCTGTAATTTCTAAAGGAAAGCTCTAGGTATTACAGTTTTGATTACATCAAGATGACGTCAGGCGTGCCACACTTTTGTATAAATATAGAATGTTAGCAATCTAGTTGTTCATTAGGATACTGTTGAGAGGCAGAGGCCAGGGGCACGGACTCAGAAAATTGAAGGTAGGTAGGAGGGTGCAGAGGCAACAATTTGACCACACTGGGCAGGCAGGAAGGGCAGTGGCAGCACAACAGACTATGGAGGGCAGTGGAAAGGGGGCAGGGGCAACAAACCAACAATGCAGGACAGGCAAGAGAGGCTGTGGCAATATAATAGACCATTGTGGGCAGAAGGAAGAGCCAGTGGTAGTACAACCATACATGCCAACAGACCCGATTCAGCCAGGAAACGCCCAATGTTTTTAAGCCCAAATGGGCTGTATTTGATCTGTCTCCTGTCTACAATCTCCTCTTTTTCAATGTAAGTCAATGGGGGAAATCAATACCCCAGTTTGTTTTTCAAAATCTCCCTCTTACCAAGTTCAAAATGTTAGCAAGTATGGTACATTGGATCATGGAAGGCAGGAGGAATTGGGGTAGGGACATGGACTCGGATAACAGAGGACAGGAGGTACATGGACAGGTGCACCAAACTGACCTTACAGGGCAGGCATCAGGGTTTGCAGCAGCACAATACACAACACGGGGCATGCGGGATGGGAGTGCAGCACAACAATCCATGGAAAGCAATAGGGAGGGGACAGGAACATGTACATGGACAACAGAGAACAGAGGGGAAAGAGGCAATGGCAGCTAGCTGCCCATAATGGACAGACAGGAGAGAAAGCTGCAGCATAATGGACCATAAAGGGCAGGAGGTAGGGATCAGGGGCATTACAATGGAACAGACAAGCCAGGAGGGAGGGAATAGGGGTCTGCACATGGAAAACAGAGGGCAGGGGGCAAGGGGGCAGGGCAGGAGCAGCAAGCTGACAATGGAGGTCAGGCAGGATGGGCACTAGAAGCAAGACACACCATGGAGAGCAACAGTGAGACTATAATGGCATACACACAGACCATGGAGGGAAGGTAGGGGGGGTCAGGGGCAGCTAGCTGACCACACAGGGAAGGTGGGAGGGGCCGTGGCAGTACAGAAGACCATGCATGGCAAGCAGGAGGGTTAGTGGCAGCGCAATGGCCATAATGGGCGAGTAGGAAGGGGCAGGTGCATGCAGACAGGACCATGGAGGATAGAAGGGAGGGGTAGGAGCTGGGCACAGACAAGAGAGTTCAGGGGAAAGGGCCTCACAGCAGACCACACGGGGCAGGCAGGAGGAGCAGTTGCAGCACAACAGACCAGGGAGGGCAAAAGGGTGTGGCAGTAAAATGGACCATGGAGGACAGGAGGAAAGGGATAGGGGCATGGAACGTGGACAGGCAGGATGGAGGTGGCAGGGACAGGTTACAGTCATCTGACAATGCTAGGCAGGTGGGAGGGGAGTGGCAACTCAACAGAACACTCAGAGTAGATAGGAGGGGCAGGTCCATGGAACATAGTGGTCAAAAAGGATGGAGCAGGGGCATGCACACAGACACAAGAGGGCAGGGGGAAGGAGAGTAGGGGCAGCAAGCTAAGCACAGAGTCTAAGTAGGAGGTCAATGATGGGGCATAGAATTGGGCAATGGAGGGCAGGAGGAGTGGACTGGGACATCATGCTAAATGGATGGCAGTGGCAGCACATCAGACCATGCATGGCAGGAAGGAGAAGGCTAGTGCATGGATTCAGACAACAGAGGATAGGGAGGAGGTGGATGGGGCAGCAAGCTAACTGTTCAGAGAAGGCGGGAAGGCCAGTGGCAGAACAACGGCCACACAGGGCTGTAATGAGGGAGCAGGGGCATGGACTTGGACAATGGATGGCAAGGAGGAGGGAGGCAGGAGCAGCAAGCTTGGGTGGGGAAGCACAATGCCAGGCCAGGCCCTGCTTCGAACTCCCCACCATCCATTGTGATAGGCATCTTACTTAACGTTAAAAAAAAACTAGAAATTCGCTGAAAAAGACAAAGATTACAGGGACGTTATAGTTAGACTCAGATTTCACTCGTACAAAACCAGTGAAATTCAGCAGTTATAATTGCCTGAGCTAACTATAACTTAGACCCCCGCAATGCACTGTTTATGACCTCAGACATTACATCATTCATGACATGGTCAGTGACATCACTCATGACATCACTCATGACATCTCAAATGAGCTGTGAATGGAATGGAACTATAATCGCTAGAACTTTATTTATGGATATTGTGTGTATATTAACACCCCTTTTTTTTCTTTTCTTTCGTGTAAGAACCATTATAATACGCAATGTGCCCAGATCAATATGGCTGATAGTCTTTCACTTTAAAGTAATGTGTAGTCCATTGTTTATGTTGATGTTTGCAATCCTAAGTATGTTTATTATGAACAAGTCACGTTGACGAACATACAGGTATGGCGGTCACGGGGCAAGATATGCTGAAATGACATTGTGTGCATATTAACACTTGTTTTCTTTTCTTTATTGTATCAGTTCCTGAATTTTCACATCGTGACCAGGCCAATATGGCCGCCAGCTTTTTGGATTAAAGTAATATGTAGTCCTTTGTTAATGTTGGCAACTGGAGGCATTTATACATTTAAATAAGGAAGCTACAATGACGTCTTGTATCGTTATCAAGGTTCGGACGAGCTGAAACGCGTGGATCGCATTTCGCATTTGAGATGTCATCAGTGATGTCATCAATGATCTCACTGATCAGGTCATGAGTGATGTAATATGTGACGTCATCAGCAGTGATATATATATATATATATATATATATATATACGGATATATATATATATATATATATATATATTCACTGAAAAAACCACAGTTTCAGGGACATTATAGTTAGTTGGACATTTCACTTGTACAAAACCAGAGAAATTCGGCCGTTATAGTTAGTTGAGCTAACTATAACTCGCGCCCCCGCAATGCACTGCTGATGACGTCACATATTACATCATTCATGACATGGTCAGTGACATCACTGATGACATCACTGATGACATCTCAAATGACATCACTGATGACATCACTGATGACATCACCCAGTGACTGTGTGTTTCTATAAAGTTTAAATATGTTTTATATATATATATATATATATATATATATGCCAAGGTGTATTGAAGAATGAGTGGGTGTATAAGTGTCTGAATGGATGATTTAGTAGGTGCGTGACTGACTGTATAAATGAGTGATTAAATGTGTCTTACTGAATGCATGGGTTAGTGACTGATACAGACATAAACACAGTTTAGTTTGTCAGTTGGTGTGTAAGCGGTTGCATGGGTTGGTGAGTAGCTAAATGAGGGTCTATATGGGTCATTGATTGGTTGTCTGAGTATCTGTATGGGTGCCTGAGTGTCTGGGTGGGTGGGTGGGGGTGTGACCCTGTGCATAGATGTATGAGTGGGTAATTCACTGGGTGTATGGGTTCAAGAGTGCATCTGTGAAGGGCTGTATGGGTGGGTGAGTGTGTGTATGGGTGTGTTATTGAGTGAATGGATACCTCAGTGGTACATGTGTGAGTAACTGCATATGTGAAAGGCAGTATATGTGAGTGTTGGAGTATATAAATGACTATATGTGAGAGTGAGTGATTGTGAGAGTGGCTGTATGGATGAGTGTGTGCTTGTATTAGTTATTGTATAAGAGTGTAAGTATGTGTTAGTATATGTTTGAATAAGTGAGGTGGTATGTGTATAACTGTATAGGTGAGTAAATGGGAGTGTGATTGATTCTTTGCATGACTGACTAGGTGTGTGAGTAACTCTATGTATGAGTGGCGGTGTGTGAGTGTCTGTATAGATATGTGAGTGCATATGATAGTGCCGTATTGATGGTTGACTGCATGTATGAATGAGTAGATGTGTGTGTAGACCTAGGAATTAGTGAGTGGGTTTGTACTACCTGGTATTGGTGTGTCTATGGTTTCAAAAATGGTAGTCTGTATTTTAGAGTGGGTGTATCAAAGGTTATATTAGGGTATGAGGAGGTGTATCAAATTATCACGTGGATGATGTCATCAGTGATGTCATCAATGATGTCATTTGAGATGTCATCAGTGATGTCATCAGTGATGTCACTGACCATGTCATGAATGATGTAATATGTGACGTCATCGGCAGTGCATTGTGGGGGCATGAGTAATAGTTATCTGAACTAACTATAACTGCCAAATTGCTCTGGTTTTGTACGAGTGAAATGTCCAATTAACTATAAAGTCCCTGAAACCTGTGGTTTTTTCAGTGAATTTCTAAGGTTTTTTAAATGCTCATTTCTAACTATAACGTCTCTGAAACCTATGATTTTTTCAGTGAATTTCAAAGGTTTTTTAAATGCTAATTTCTAACTATAACCTCCCTGAAACCTGTGGTTTTTTCAGTGAATTTCAAAGGTTTTTTAAATGCTAATTTCTAACTATGCCTGCAAAGGTAGGACATGTGCAGAAAGAGGAAGAAAGGCACAGAAAGAAGCAAGAGGCAACAGAAGTCCAGAAAGTCGAAGAAAGGTGCAGAAAGAAGAAAGAGATGTGCACAAAGAACCAACAGAGGAGCAGAAAGAGGCCTTGTTGCAAAGTCTTCCTGTGCCCCCAACTTTTTGCTGATGGGTACTTGTGGTAACTGACTCTGACTAACCAGGCCCGGAGCCAGTGCTATGCTGAAAGACACTTAGAATACAGTGAAAACACCTACATACACTAGGGTACACTATGGGTTAGGGTACCCCTGTGATTGGCATGACCTCCCTGTATGGCCCTAGTACATAATAGGACAGGGGGATTAAGGTGTAGAAGGAGGCAAACGAAGTACAGAAAGAAGCAACACAGGTGCCGAAAGAGGAACGAGAGGTGCAGAAAAAAGCAAGTGAAGTGCAGAAAGAGGCAAGTGAGGTGCAGAAAGAAGCCAGAGCAGTGCAGAAAGAACCAACAGAGGTGCACAAAGAGGCAAAAGGGGTAGGTGAGGTGCACAAAGAGGCAAGAGAAGTACAGAAAGAGGCAGGAGGGGTGCAGAAAGAAGGAAGAGAAGTGCAGAAAGAGGCAAGAGAATTGCTGAAAGAAGCAACAGAGGTGTAGAAAGAAGCAAGAGAAGTGCAAAAAGAGGCAAGTAAGGTGCAGAGAGAAGCAGGAGCAGTGCATAAAGAACTAACAGAGGTGCAGAAAGATGGAAGAGGGGTAGAGAGAGAGGCAAGAGGGATACAGAAAAAAGTAGGATGGGTGCACAAAGAGGCAAGAGAGGTACAGAAAAAGACAGGAGGGGTGCAGAAAGAAGGAAGAGAGGAGCAGAAAAAGCCAAGTAACGTGCAGAAAGAGGCAAAAGAGGTACATAAAGAGACAACAGGGGTGCAGAAAGAAGCAAGACAGGTGCAGAAAGTAGCAAGTGAGGTGCAGAAAGAGCCAGCAGAGGTGCAAAAAGAGGCAAGAGAGGTGCAGAAACAGGCAAGAGAAGCGCACAAAGAGGCAAGAGAATTGCTGAAAGAAGCAACAGAGGTGTAGAAAGAAGCAAGAAAAGTGCAGAAAGAGGCAAGTGAGATGCAAAAACAGGCAGGAAAGGTACAGAAAGACGGAAGATGAGTGCAGAAAGACACAACAGGGATGCAGAAAGAAGCAAATGAGGTACAGAAAGAGGAAACAGACGTGCAGAAAGAGGGAAGAGAGGTGCAGAAAAAGCCAAGAAAAGTGCAGAAAGAGGCAAAAGAGGTACATAAAGAGACAACAGGGGTGCAGAAAGAAGCAAGACAGGTGCCGAAAGAAGCATGGAAAGTGAGGAATGAAGCAACAGGGGTGCAGAAAGAGGCAAGAGAAGTGTAGAAAGGAGCAAGTGAGGTGCAGAAAGAGCCAACATAGGTGCAAAAAGAGGCAAGAGAGGTGAAGAAACAGGCAAGAGTAGTGCACAAAGAGGCAAGAGAACTTGCTGTTAGAAGCAACAGGGGTGTAGAAAGAAGAAAGACAGGTGCATAAAGAAGCATGGAAATTGAGAATGAAGCAACAGGGGTGCAGAAAGAGGCAAGAGAAGTACAGAAACAGGCAAAAGAAGTGCAGAAAGAGGCAAGAGAATTGCTGAAAGAAGCAACAGAAGTGTAGAAAGAAGCAAGAAAAGTGCAGAAAGAGGCAATTGAGATGCAAAAACAGGCAAGAAAGGTACAGAAAGAGGGAAGACGAGTGCATAATGAGACAACAGGGGTGCAGAAAGAAGCAAATGAGGTGATGAAAGAGGCAACAGACATGCAGAAAGAGGGAAGAGAGGTGCAGAAAAACGCAAGGAAAGTGCAGAAAGAGGCAAAAGAGATTCATAAAGAGACAACAGGGGTGCAGAAAGAAGCAAAACAGGTGCAGAAAGAAGCATGGAAAGTGCAGAATGAAGCAACAGGTGTGCAGAAAGAGGCAAGAGAAGTGTAGAAAGGAGCAAGTTAGGTGCAGAAAGAGCCAACAGAGGTGCAAAAAGAGGCAAGAGAGGTGCAGAAACAGGCAGGAGAAGTGCACAAAGAGGCAAGAGAATTGCTGAAAGAAGCAACAGAGATGTAGAAAGAAGCAAGAAAAGTACAGAAAGAAGAAAGTGAGATACAAAAACAGGCAGGAAAGGTACAGAAAGAGGGAAGACGAGTGCAGAAAGAGACAACAGGGGTGCAGAAAGAAGCAAATGAGGTGCAGAAAGAGGCAACACACGTGCAGAAAGAGGGAAGAGAGGTGCAGATAAAGACAAGAAAAGTGCAGAAAGAGGCAAAAGAGGTACATAAAGAGACAACAGGGGTGCAGACAGAAGCAAGACAGGTGCAGAAAGAAGCATTTAAAGTGCAGAATGAAGCAACAGGTGTGCAGAAAGAGGCAAGAGAAGTGTAGAAAGGAGCATGTGAGGTGCAGAAAGAGCCAACAGAGGTGCAAAAACAGGCAAGAGAGGTGCAGAAACAGGCAAGAGAAGTACACAAAGAGGCAAGACAATTGCTGAAAGAAGCAACAGAGGTGTAGAAAGAAGCAAGAAAAGTGCAGAAAGAGGCAAGTGAGATGCAAAAACAGGCAGGAAGGTACAGAAAGAGGGAAGACGAGTACAGAAAGAGACAACAGGGTGCAGAAAGAAGCAAATGAGGTGCAGAAAGAGGCAACAGACGTGCAGAAAGAGGGAAGAGAGGTGCAGAAAAAGCCAAGAAAAGTGCAGAAAGAGGCAAAAGAGGTACATAAAGAGACAACAGGGGTGCAGAAAGAAGCAAGACAGGTGCAGAAAGAAGCATGGAAAGTGCACAATGAGGCAACAGGGGTGTAGAAAGAGGCAAGAGAAGTTCAGAAACAGGCAAGAGAAGTACACAAAGAGGCAAGAGAATTTCTGAAAGAAGCAACAGAGGTGTAGAAAGAAGCAAGAAAAGTGCAGAAAGAGGCAAGTGAGATGCAAAAACAGGCAGGAAAGGTACAGAAAGAGGGACGACGAGTGCAGAAAGAGACAACAGGGGTGCAGAAAGAAGCAAATGAGGTGCAGAAAGAGGCAACAGACATGCAGAAAGAGGAAGAGATTTGCAGAAAAAGGCAAGAAAAGTGCAGAAAGAGGCAAAAAGGTACATAAAGAGGCAACATGGGTGCAGAAAGAAGCAAGACACGTGCGGAAAGAAGCATTGAAAGTGCAGAATTGAGCAACAGGGGTGCAGAAAGAGGCAAGAGAAGTGTAGAAAGGAGCAAGTGAGGTGCAGAAAGAGCCAACAGAGGTGCAAAAAGAGGCAAGAGAGGTGCAGAAACAGGCAAGAGAAGTGCACAGAGGCAAGAGAATTGCTGAAAGAAGCAACAGATGTGTAGAAAGAAGCAAGAAAAGTGCAGAAAGAGGCAAGTGAGATGCAAAAACAGGCAGGAAAGATACAGAAAGAGGGAAGAAGAGTGCAGAAAGAGACAACAGGGGTGCAGAAAGAAGCAAATGAGGTGCAGAAAGAGGCAACACACGTGCAGAAAGAGGGAAGAGAGGTGCAGATAAAGACAAGAAAAGTGCAGAAAGAGGCAAAAGAGGTACATAAAGAGACAACAGGGGTGCAGACAGAAGCAAGACAGGTGCAGAAAGAAGCATTGAAAGTGTAGAATGAAGCAACAGGTGTGCAGAAAGAGGCAAGAGAAGTGTAGAAAGGAGCATGTGAGGTGCAGAAAGAGCCAACAGAGGTGCAAAAAGAA
This sequence comes from Calotriton arnoldi, assembly GCA_963921515.1. NCBI lineage: Eukaryota > Metazoa > Chordata > Amphibia > Caudata > Salamandridae > Calotriton > Calotriton arnoldi. Next base: position 8,479 of record CAWUFW010033782.1, read on the forward strand.
GCAAGAGAGGTGCACAAACAGGCAAGAGAAGTACACAAAGAGGCAATACAATTGCTGAAAGAAGCAACAGGGGTGTAGAAAGAAGCAAGAGAAGTGCATAAAGAGGCAAGTGAGATGCAAAAAAAGGCAGGAAAGGTACAGAAAGCGGGAAGACGAGTAAAGAAAGAGACAACAGGGTGCAGAAAGAAGCGAATGAGGTGCAGAAAGAGGCAACAGATGTGCAGAAAGAGGGAAGAGAGGTGCAGAAAAAGGCAAGAAAAGTGCAGAAAGAGGCAAAAGAGGTACATAAAGAGACAACAGGGTGCAGAAAGAAGCAAGACAGGTGCAGAAAGAAGCATGGAAAGTGCAGAATGAGGCAACAGGGGTGTAGAAAGAGGCAAGAGAAGTGCAGAAACAGGCAAGAGAAGTGCACAAAGAGGCAAGAGAATTTCTGAAAGAAGCAACAGAGGTGTAGAAAGAAGCAAGAAAAGTGCAGAAAGAGGCAAGTGAGATGCAAAAACAGGCAGGAAAGGTACAGAAAGAGGGAAGACGAGTGCAGAAAGAGACAACAGGGGTGCAGCAAAGAAGCAAATGAGGTGCAGAAAGAGGCAACAGACATGCAGAAAGAGGGAAGAGAGTTGCAGAAAAAGGCAAGAAAAGTGCAGAAAGAGGCAAAGAGGTACATAAAGAGACAACATGGGTGCAGAAAGAAGCAAGACAGGTGCAGAAAGAAGCATGGAAAGTGCAGAATTGAAGCAACAGGGGTGCAGAAAGAGGCAAGAGAAGTGTAGAAAGGAGCAAGTGAGGTGCAGAAAGAGCCAACAGAGGTGCAAAAGAGGCAAGAGAGGTGCAGAAACAGGCAAGAGAAGTGCACAGAGGCAAGAGAATTGCTGAAAGAAGCAACAGATGTGTAGAAAGAAGCAAGAAAAGTGCAGAAAGAGGCAAGTGAGATGCAAAAACAGGCAGGAAAGATACAGAAAGAGGGAAGAAGAGTGCAGAAAGAGACAACAGGGGTGCAGAAAGAAGCAAATGAGGTGCAGAAAGAGGCAACAGACGTGCAGAAAGAGGGAAGAGAGGTGCAGATAAAGACAAGAAAAGTGCAGAAAGAGGCAAAAGAGGTACATAAAGAGACAACAGGGTTGCAGACAGAAGCAAGATAGGTGCAGAAAGAAGCATTTAAAGTGTAGAATGAAGCAACAGGTGTGCAGAAAGAGGCAAGAGAAGTGTAGAAAGGAGCATGTGAGGTGCAGAAAGAGCCAACAGAGGTGCAAAAAGAAGCAAGAGAGGTGCACAAACAGGCAAGAGAAGTACACAAAGAGGCAATACAATTGCTGAAAGAAGCAACAGGGGTGTAGAAAGAAGCAAGAGAAGTGCATAAAGAGGCAAGTGAGATGCAAAAAAAGGCAGGAAAGGTACAGAAAGCGGGAAGACGAGTAAAGAAAGAGACAACAGGGTGCAGAAAGAAGCGAATGAGGTGCAGAAAGAGGCAACAGATGTGCAGAAAGAGGGAAGAGAGGTGCAGAAAAAGGCAAGAAAAGTGCAGAAAGAGGCAAAAGAGGTACATAAAGAGACAACAGGGGTGCAGAAAGAAGCAAGACAGGTGCAGAAAGAAGCATGGAAAGTGCACAATGAGGCAACAGGGGTGTAGAAAGAGGCAAGAGAAGTGCAGAAACAGGCAAGAGAAGTGCACAAAGAGGCAAGAGAATTTCTGAAAGAAGCAACAGAGGTGTAGAAAGAAGCAAGAAAAGTGCAGAAAGAGGCAAGTGAGATGCAAAAACAGGCAGGAAAGGTACAGAAAGAGGGACGACGAGTGCAGAAAGAGACAACAGGGGTGCACAAAGAAGCAAATGAGGTGCAGAAAGAGGCAACAGACATGCAGAAAGAGGGAAGAGATTTGCAGAAAAAGGCAAGAAAAGTGCAGAAAGAGGCAAAAAGGTACATAAAAATACAACATGGGTGCAGAAAGAAGCAAGACACGTGCAGAAAAAAGCATTGAAAGTGCAGAATTGAGCAAAAGGGGTGCAGAAAGAGGCAAGAGAAGTGTAGAAAGGAGCAAGTGAGGTGCAGAAAGAGCCAACAGAGGTGCAAAAAGAGGCAAGAGAGGTGCAGAAACAGGCAAGAGAAGTGCACAAAGAGGCAAGAGAATTGCTGAAAAAAGCAACAGAGGTGTAGAAAGAAGCAAGAAAAGTGCAGAAAGAGGCAAGTGAGATGCAAAAACATGCAGGAAAGGTACAGAAAGAGGGAAGACGAGTGCAGAAAGAGACAACAGGGGTGCAGAAAGAAGCAAATGAGGTGCAGAAAGAGGCAACAGACATGCAGAAAGAGGGAAGAGAGGTGAGCCAAGAAAAGTGCAGAAAGAGGCAAAAGAGGTACATAAAGAGATAACTGGGGTGCAGAAAGAAGCAAGACAGGTGCAGAAAGAAGCATGGAAAGTGCAGAATGAAGCACGTGCTTAGGTGCAAAAAGAGGCAAGAGAAGTGCAGAAACAGGCAAGAGAAGTGCACAAAGAGGCAATAGAATTGCTGAAAGAAGCAACAGAGGTGTAGAAAGAAGCAAGAACAGTACAGAAAGAGGCAAGTGAGATGCAAAAACAGGCAGGAAAGGTACAGAAAGGGGGAAGACGAGTGCATAAAGAGAGATCAGGGGTGCAGAAAGAAGCAAATGAGGTGCAGAAAGAGGCAACAGATGTGCAGAAAGAGGGAAGAGAGTTGCAGAAAAAGGCAAGAAAAGTGCAGAAAGAGGCAAAAGAGGTACATAAAGAGACAACAGGGGTGCAGAAAGAAGCAAGACAGGTGCAGAAAGAAGCATGGAAAGTGCAGAATGAAGCAACAGGGGTGCAGAAAGAGGCAAGAGAAGTGTAGAAAGGAGCAAGTGAGGTGCAGAAAGAGCCAACAGAGGTGCAAAAAGAGGCAAGAGAGGTGCAGAAACAGGCAGGAGAAGTGCACAAAGAGGCAAGAGAATTGCTGAAAGAAGCAACAGAGATGTAGAAAGAAGCAAGAAAAGTGCAGAAAGAAGCAAGTGAGATACAAAAACAGGCAGGAAAGGTACATAAAGAGGGAAGACGAGTGCAGAAAGAGACAACAGGGGTGCAGAAAGAAGCAAATGAGGTGCAGAAAGAGGCAACATACGTGCAGAAAGAGGGAAGAGAGGTGCAGATAAAGACAAGAAAAGTGCAGAAAGAGGCTGTGAGAAGTTGGCCTGGTATATGCTGTTCACTAATTAAAGTGGACACCTTGCACCAGTACAATTCGACTCTTATGGTAGATAGGTTTAAGACAACCTTTATAGAAAGCTATCCTAGTGGTAGCTGTGGAGAGCAGCCTTCAGGCTAAATCTTGAAGGAATGTAAAGCAGCTGGTTTACCACACAATCTCTTGAATCACCAAATGAAAAGACACCACACAGGTATATATATCAAATATAT
>CAWUFW010033783.1:0-11881 GCA_963921515.1 Calotriton arnoldi
AGGCTGGGGCCCTGATTAGCAGGGGCCCAGCCAGACTATAGCCAGAAACCAGTGTAAACATCAGAAAAAAGTGGGGGCAACATAAGAGGCAGATCCTACTCTCCTACACCTCTCTTGCCTATTTGTGCACCTCTCCTACCTCTTTCTGCACCCCTCTTGCCTCTTTTTGCACCTCTGTTGGTTCTTCCTGAACTGCTCTTGCTTCTTTCTGCACCTCACTTGCCTCTTTCTGCACTTCTCTTGCTTCTTTCTAAACCTCTGTTGCTTCTTTAAGCAATTCTCTTGCCTCTTTCTGCACCTCTCTTGCTTGTTTCTGCACCTCTCTTGCGTCTTTCTAAACCTCTGTTGCCTCTTTCTGCACTTCACTTGCTTCTTTCTGCACCTCCCTTGACGCTTTCGGCTCCTTAGTTGTTTCTTTCTGCACCCCTCCTGCCTCTTTCTGCACCCCTCTTCCCTATTTGTGCAACTCTTTTGCCTCTTTCTACACCTATCTTCCCTCTTTCTGCACCACTCTAGTCTCTTTCTGTACCTCTGTTGCTTCTTTCTGTACTTCTCTTTCCTCTTTCTGCACCCTTCGTGTCTCTTTCAGCACCTCTGTTGCTTCTTTCTGCAGTTCTCTTCCTTCTTTCTGCACCCCTTGTGCCTCCTTCTGCACCTATGTTGCTTCTGTCTGCACCTCTCTTGGTTCTTTCTGCCCTGCTCTTGCCTCTTTCTGCACCTCTGTTACTTCCCTCGACACTTCTCTTCCTTCTTTCTGCACCTCTCTTGCTTCTTTCTAGACCTCACTTGCCTCTTTCAGCACCTCTGTTGCTTTTTTCTGCAGATCTCTTGCCTCTTTATGCACCTCACTTGCCTCTTTCAGCACCTATGTTGGTTCTTTCTGCACTGCTCTTGCTTCTTTCTGCACCTCACTTGCCTCTTTCTGCACTTCTCTTGCTTCTTTCTGCACCTCTGTTGCTTCTTTCAGCAATTCTCTTGCCTCTTTCTGCACTTTTTTTCCTTCTTTCTGCACCCCTCCTGCCTCTTTCTGTACCTCTCTTGCCTCTTTGTGCACCCCACCTACCTTTTTCTGCACCCCTCTTGCCTCTTTTTGCACCTCTGTTGGTTCTTTCTGCACTGCTCTTGCTTCTTTCTGCATCTCACTTGCCTCTTTCTGCACTTCTCTTGCTTCTTTGTGCACATCTGTTGCTTCTTTCAGCAAATCTCTTGCCTCTTTCTGCACTTCTCTTCCTTCTTTCTACATCCCTCCTGCCTCTTTCTGTACCTCTCTTGCCTCTTTGTGCACCTCTCCTACCTCTTTCTGCACCCCTCTTGCCTCTTTTTGCACCTCTGTTGGTTCTTTCTGCACTGCTCTTGCTTCTTTCTGCACCTCACTTGCCTCTTTCTGCACTTCTCTTGCTTCTTTCTAAACCTCTGTTGCTTCTTTCAGCAATTCTCTTGCCTCTTTCTGCACTTCTCTTGCTTGTTTCTGCACCCCGCTTGCGTCTTTCTGCACCTTTGTTGCCTATTTCTGGACTTCATTTGGTTCTTTCTGCACCTCTCTTGCCTCTTTTGGCACCTCTGTTGCTTCTTTCTGCACCCCTCCTGCCTCTTTCTGCACCCTTCGTCCCTATTTGTGCAACTCTCTTGCTTCTTTCTACACCTCTCTTTCCTCTTTCTGCACCGCTCTTGTCTCTTTCTGTACCTCTGTTGCTTCTTTCTGCACTTCTCTTGCCTCTTTCTGCACCCTTAGTGCCTTTTTCAGCAGCTCTGTTGCTTCTTTCTGCAGTTCTCTTTCTTCTTTCTACACCCCTCGTTCCTCCTTCTGCACGTCTGTTGCTTCTTTCTGCACTTCTATTGCCTCTTTTTGCACTGCTCTTGCTTCTTTTAGCACAACACTTGCCTCTTTCTGCACTTCTCTTGCTTCTTTCTGCACCCCTGTTCCCTGTTTCTGTACCTTTCCTACCTGTTTCTGCACACCTCTTGCCTCTTTCTGTACCTCTGTTGCCTCTTTCTGCACTTCTCTTGCTCTTTCTGCACCGTTCGCGCCTCTTTCAGCACCTCTGTTGGCTCTTTCTGCACTGCTCTTGCTTTTTTCTGCACCTCACTTGCTTCTTTCTGCACTTCTCGTGCTTCTTTCTACACCTCTGTTGCTTCTTTCAGCAATCCTCTTGCCTCTTTCTGCAGTTCTCTTCCTTCTTTCTACACCCCTCCTGCCTCTTTCTATACCTCTCTTGCCTCTTTGTGCACCCCTCCTACCTTTTTCTGCACCCCTTTTGCCTCTTTTTGCACCTCTGTTGGTCCTTTCTGCACTGCTCTTGCGTCTTTCTGCACCTCACTTGCCTCTTTCTGCACTTCTCTTGCTTCTTTGTACACCTCCGTTGCTTCTTTCAGCAATTCTCTTGCCTCTTTCTGCACTTCTCTTCCTTCTTTCTGCACCCCTCATGTGAGAAGTTGGCCTGGTATATGCTGTCCACTAATTATAGTGGGCACCTTGCACCAGTCCAAACAACCCCTTATTGGAGATAGGTTAAAGACAACCTTTATTGAAAGCTATCCTAGTGGTAGCTATGGAGAGCAGCCTTCAGGCTAAGTCTTGAAGAAATGTAAAGCAGCTTGTTTTACCAGTCTATAATCTCTTGAGTGACCAGATGAAAGAGGACCACACCAGGTATATATTTAAAATATATGTATTTAGTCTTAAACACACCCCTCTAGTCTCTTTATGAGGCTAGAGTTCGAAGTACATAAGTTACAAGTCGAATATCAACAGTAATAGCACAAATACACGTTTGAGCCCTAGGGGCGTACCAAACCATATACCAATAAAGTGGTATAAGAACCACAACTGAGCTAGACACAAGGCCTAGAGCCTGTAGAAGTGCTTGGCCCTCAAGGAACCACCCAAGGTAGTGACACAGGGGACCCACGGAGGACACGTGCAGTGTGAGAACACAGCCGCGAGCCGCCTTGACTTCTATGGGGAATGTCGCGGTTGGAGTTTCAAAGAAAAAGGACACTTAGAGGAGGACTTGGAGCAAACCCCTTTAGAACTAGGTTGTTCTAGAGTCTATACCCATGGGAGCACCGGAGTACTCGAGTTACCTCACCCAGGGAAGCCGGGTTCATAGGTGTCTTTCGGGGTCGGGTTTCGTCGTCGTTTTCAATGGCGATCTGCTGCAAAGTGCTGCTGGCGACCAAGTCGAAAGTGTTCGGGTGGATCCAAGGGTGGATCGAAGATCTGAAGAACCTGAAAGCAGAGGGGACAGAGTCTGGGTCACTAGCCAGTGACCAGGAAGGCGATGAGCAGATGCCCACCGATGTCGGGTGCTTCAGGTAGGTTGATGGTCATCTTGACTCTTCAGCCACGAGGTCCAGGAGGCGTCAACGATGACCAGGAGCTGGATTCGAGCTGTCCCCCAACGTTTGTCGATTGCAGGGGTATTGGCGACCGGATTGGACCCAACAAACCTTGGCAACAGCAAGTCACGTGGAAATAGAAGAAGGACGGTGGTACAGACCAGCAAGGTCTGAGGGACTCACCCAGCGAGGGTAAGTCAGGGCACGTCTGGAGCAACCAGGGTAGCTCAATCAGAAGAAGAGTTGCCTTTGGGAGGGCCCACTAACCAACGGACTAGCGACCGCAAAGGAGCCTCGAGTGGACGCACTTGGAGCTGGCTCACATGACACTCGTAGAGTGGAGGCCAGTGATCTTCAGTGCAGTGGGTGCTGGAGGCAAGGGATACTTGGAGCCCAAAGCACAACTTCGTGGGATACCAAGAAGAGGATGCACTTGTAAATGTGCTTGCTGTCCAGGGGTCACGGTTCCACGTTACCCACGATAGCTACGGGCCTCAGCTTTCCTGGAGACTCAGGGCAGCCTCGGGGAAGTCTGGAAATCCACCTCTGGTGATGCAAAGACTTCGGCGTCTGGCGGGAGCTTCAGCGATGCAGACTGGACACTTGCTTCTTTGGTGCCTGCCAAGCAGGGGAGTCACTCCTTGACCCCAAGGGAGATTCTTCAGTCCTCTAATCTTGTAGTAGAGCATCAAAGGTCCAGAATTCGGCTTCAGAGTTTTGTCCAGGGTAATCTAAAGTCCTAAGGACTGGGGTCCCATACTTATACAAAGTTAGGGGGTTGGACATACTCTGGGGACCCACCTATGGGAGGGTCAGGGAAGAGGGGTGGTTACACCCCTTCCCTTTGTCCAGTTTCACGCCAGAGCAGGGGCAGGTAGCCCCTGCAACCGGTTTGAACTGGCATATGCACAGGGACACCAAATGTGCCCCCAGTGCAGGACTTCAAAGCACCAGAGGGTGCTCCCGCCCAGCCCCAATACACACTATCCTGTCTGGGGAGGTGGTCACACCTCCCTGGGACAGGAAACCTATTGTCCAGGCCTCCCCTGCCGGAGTTTCAGTCAGCAGCAGTAGGCCAGACCTGTGTCTGTGGCAGCGGCATCCATTTTGTGATGCCACGGCTCTGGAAAGAAGTTACCGGGTAGCCCGGTGTGTACATGTCTCTCCCTCTAGAAGGGTGGAATGCTACCCCCGCCACCAGAATTGGCGGGGGGGTAGTATTCCAAGATGTTTGACACCAAACACAACATGTTTCTGTGCAGCCATCCCAAAGTTAGCATTTACCGCGAGGATATAATGTACTTAAGAGTATATGGTCAGGCTGCACCACAAACAGCATCAGAGGATTGACTCTGAATGCTGCAGAGGGGCCCTGCTCATGCAGGGGCACCCTCTCACATAAAAACCAAGCACTCTGCCTTCAGGATTGTTAATGCCTGCCATAGGAGTGACTTATAGGTTTATATGTGTGTGCAATTGTAGTGATATAGGTAGCCTATATCACAGTAAGGGGTGCATGCACCACCTTACCCAGGCTGCAGTAGCAGACCTGTGGTGTAATTTTGGATGGCCTTCCAGGGGTGGCACAATACATGCTGCAGCCCCTGGTAGGCCTCTGAGGTACCTATGCCCTGGGTACATAGTATACCATATACTAGGGACTTATAAGGGCACTCCAGATTCCAATCAGTGATGTGCCTAATGTAGGAGAGTAGGATCTGCTTCACATGGGTACCCCCACTTTTTGCTGATGCTTCACTGTTTTTCGACCTTAGTCTGGCTGGGGCCCTGCTAATCAGAACCCCAGCCTAGCTGCTTCCTCTCTAAAATGGTTTCCATGTGCCTTAGGCACATCTCTGATTGGAATCTGGAGTGCCCTTATAAGTCCCTAGTATATGGTATACTATGTACCCAGGGCATAGGTACCTCAGAGGCCTACCAGGGGCTGCAGCATGTATTGTGCCACCCCTGGAAGGCCATCCAAACTGACACCACAGGTCTGCTACTGCAGCCTGGGTAAGGTGGTGCATGCACCTCTTACTGTGATATAGGCTACCTATATCACTATATACATACACACATATAAACCTATAAGTCACTCCTATGGCAGGCCTTATCAATCCTGAAGGCAGAGTGCGTGGTTCCTATGTGAGAGGGTGCCCCTGCATGAGCAGGGCCCCTCTGCAGCATTCGGAGACCCTTCTCTGATGCTGTTTGTAGTGCAGCCTGACCATATACTCTTAAGCGCATTATAACCTCGCGTTAAATGCTAACTTTGGGATGGCTGCACGGAAACATGTCGTGTTTGGTGTCAAACATCTTGGAATACTACCCCCCCGCCAGTTCTGGCGGCGGGGGTAGCATTCCACCCTTCTAGAGGGAAAGACATGTACGCATCGGTATGCCCGGTACTGACTTTCCAGAGCGCTGGCATCACAAAATGGATGCCGCTGCCACAGACACGAGTCTGGCCTCCTGCTGCTGACCGAAACTCCGGCAGGGGAGGCCTGGACAATAGGTTTCCTGTCCCAGGGAGGTGTGACCACCTCCCCAGACAGGATAGTGTGTATTGGGGCTGGGCGGGAGCACTCTCTGGTGCTTTGAAGACCTGCACTGGGGGCACACTTGGTGTCCCTGTGCATACCCCAGTTCAAACCGGCTCAGGGGCTTCCAGCCCCTGCTCTGGCGCGAAACTGGACAAAGGGAAAGGGGTGTAACCACCCCTCTGCCCTGACCCTCCCATAGGTGGGGTCACAGAGTATGTCCAACCCCCTACCTTAGTATAAGTAGGGGAACCCAGTCCTTAGGACTTTAGATTTACCTGGACGAAACTCTGATACAGAATCCTGGACCTTCGACGCTCTACTTTAAGATTAGAGGACTGAAGAATCTCCCTTGGGGTCAAGGAGTGACTCCCCTGCTTGGCAGGCACCAAAGAAGCAATTGTCCGGTCTGCATCGCAGGAAGCTCCCGTCGGACGCCAAAGTCTTTGCATCACCAGAGGTGGATTTCCAGACTTTCCCGAGGCTGTCCTGAGTCCCCAGCAAAGCTGAGGCCCGTAGCTGTCGTGGGTAACGTGGAACCATGACCCCTGGACACCAAACGCATTTGCAAGTGCATCCTCTTCTGGGTCTCCCACAAAGTCGTGCTTTGGGCTCCTAGTAGCCCCAGCCTCCAGCACCAACTGCACCGAAGATCACTGGCCTCTACTCCACGAGTGTCCTGTGAGCCAGCTCCACGTGCACCGTCTCGAGGCTCCTTCGCGGTCGCTAGTCCATTGGCTAGTAGGCCCTCCCGAAGGCCAATCTTTTTCTGCTTGGGCTCCCTGGTTGCTCCAGGTGTGCCCTGACTTATCCTCGCTGGGTGAGTCCCCCAGACCTTGCTGGTCTGCAACATCGTCCTTCTTCGATTTCCACGAGACTTGCCGTTTGCCAAGGCTTGTTGGGTCCAATCCGGTCGCCGACACCCCTGCAATCGACAGACGTCGTGGCACAGCTCGAATCCAGCTCCTGGTTGTCGTCGACACCTCCTGGACCTCGTGGCTGAAGAGTCAAGACGACCGTCAACCTACCTGAAGCACTCGACATCGGTGGGCATCTGCTCATCGCCTTCCTGGTCACTGGCTAGTGACCCAGACTCTGTCCCCTCTGCTTTCAGGTTCTTCAGATCTTCGATCCACCTTTGGATCCACCCGAACACTTTCGACTTGGCCGCCAGCAGCACTTTGCAGCAGATCGCCATTGAAAGCGACGACGAAACCCGACCCCGAAAGACACCTATGCACCCGGCTTCCCTGGGTGAGGTAACTCGAGTACTCCGGTGCTCCCGTGGGTATTGACACTAGAACAGCCTAGTTCTCAAAGGGTTTGCTCCAAGTCCTCCTCTAAGTGTCCCTTTTCTTTTAAATTCTAATCGCGACTTTCCCCATAGAAGTTAACGGTGTTTCGCGGTTGTGTTCATACACTGCACGCGTCCCCCGTGGGTCCCCTGTGTCACTGCCTCGGGTGGTTCCTTGTGGTCCAAGCACTTCTACAGGCTCTAGGCCTTGTGTCTAGCTCAGTCGTGGTTCTTATACCACTTTATTGGTATATGGTTTGGTACGCCCCTGGGGCTCAAACGTGTATTTGTGCTATTACTGTAGATAACTAACTCGTAACGTATGTACTTCGAACTCTAGCCTCATAAAGAGACTAGAGGGGTGTGTTTAGTAATAAATACATATATTTTGAATATATACCTGGTGTGGTCCTCTTTCATTTGGTCACTCAAGAGATTATAGACTGGTAAAACAAGCTGCTTTACATTCCTTCAAGACTTAGCCTGAAGGCTGCTCTCCATAGCTACCCCTAGGATAGCTTTCAATAAAGGTTGTCTTTAACCTATCTCCAATAAGGGGTTGTTTGGACTGGTGCAACGTGCCCACTATAATTAGTGGCCAGCATATGCCAGGCCAACTTCTCACACCTAAGGCACAGGGAAACCCTTTTAGGGAGGAAGCAGCTAGGCTGGGGTTCTGATTAGCAGGGCCCCAGCCAGACTAAAGTCGAAAAACAGTGAAGTATCAGCAAAAAGTGGGGGTACCCATGTGAAGCAGATCCTACTCTCCTACACAACCCCCCAAACGTAGGGACATTAAACTAACCTTGACCAGTTGAGTCTTCATGTTCTAAGTGGAAGTACCTAGAGAGTCCATCTGCATTGGCATGGTTACTCCCAGGTCTATGTTCCACTGTAAAGTCCATCCCCTGTAGGGAAATGGACCACTAAGCAGTTTGGGGTTTTCACCCTTCATTTGTTTTAGCCATAGGAGGGGCTTGTGGTCTGTTTGAACAAGGAAGTGAGTACCAAACAAGTATGGCCTCAACTTCTTCAGAGCCCAAACCACAGCAAAGGCCTCCCTCTCTATGGCTGACCAACGTTTCTCTCTAGAGGTCAGCCTTCTGCTAATAAAAGCTACTGGCTGATCCTGACCTTCATCATTCAATTGTGACAGTACAGCCCCTACCCCCAATTCAGATGCATCTGTTTGGACAATGAACTTCTTGGAGTAATCAGGACTCTGGAGAATGGGAGCAGTGCACATGGCCTGCTTCAGGTCATCAAATGCCTTTTGACAGCTAGCTGTCCACTGAACCTTTTTGGGCATTTTCTTGGAAGTTAAGTCATTCAGGGGTGTCACTATTGATCCATACCCCTTGACAAATCTCCTATAGTACCCAGTCAGGCCTAAGAAGGCTCTCACCTGAGTCTGGGTAGTTGGAGCAGCCCAGTCCATGATGGTCTGGATTTTGCTCTGCAATGGTTGAACCTGGCCTCCACCCACAAGGTGGCCCAGGTACACAACCTGACTCTGCCCTATCTGGCACTTGGTGGCCTTGATAGTGAGGCCTGCCTTTTGTAGGGCCTCCAAAACATTTCTGAGGTGGACCAGGTGATCCTCCCAGGTGGAGCTAAAAACAGCAATATCATCTAGATATGCTGCACTGTAGGCCTCCAGACCTGTAAGGACTGTATTCACCAACCTCTGAAAAGTGGCAGGTGCATTCTTCAGACCAAAGGGCATTACCACAAATTGATAATGTCCACTAGGGGTTGAGAATGCTGTTTTTAGCTTTGCATCATCAGCTAGTATGATCTGCCAGTAGCCAGCTGTCAGGTCAAATGTGCTTAGATACTTGGCTGAGGCCAAAGTGTCTATTAGCTCATCTGCCCTAGGTATTAGATGGGCATCAGTCCTAGTAACTGCATTGAGACCCCTGTAGTCCACACAAAACCTCATCTCTCTTTTCCCACCACTGGTGTGAGGTTTTGGCACAAGGACCACTGGACTAGCCCAAGGGCTATCTGAGGTTTCAATAACTCCCAAATCCAACATTTTCTGGACTTCTGTCCTGATACAGTCCCTGACATGGTCAGGTTGCCTATAAATCTTATTTTTAATAGGCAGACTGTTCCCAGTGTCCACTTCATGAGTGCACCAGGTGGTCTGACTTGGAGTCAGAGAGAACATATGTCTGTACTGATTGAGCACTTGTCTACAATCAGTTTGCTGCTGAGCAGTGAGGCTGCCTGCCAAGGCTACACCATTCACTGACCCATCATCAGGGTTCTGTGAGAGCAGGTCAGGGAGTGGGTCACTCTCATCCTCCTGTCCCTCATCAGTAGCCATGAGCAAGCCCATGTCTGCCCTGTCCACATATGGTTTCAATCTGTTGACATGGAGAACCCTGTGGGGACTCCTGGGTGTTCCTAGGTCTACAAAATAGGTAACCTCACCCTTCTGTTCAACAATGGTATGGGGTCCACTCCACTTGTCTTGGAGAGCTGCTGGGGCCACTGGCTCCAGCACCCACACCTTCTGTCCTGGCTGGTAAACAGTCAGTACAGCCTTTTGGTCATGCTAGGTTTTTTGCAGTTCCTGGCTAGCCTCAAGGTTTTTAGTTGCCTTTTTCATGTACTCAGCCATCCGGGAGCGGAGACCAAGTACATAGTCCACTATGTCTTGCTTTGGGGGCTTGAGAGGTAACTCCCATCCTTCCTTCACCAAGCACAAGGGACCCCTGACAGGGTGACCAAACAAAAGTTCAAAAGGGCTGTAGCCAACCCCTTTTGAGGCACCTCCCTGTATGCAAATAAAAGGCAGGGCAAGAGTATGTCCCATCTTCGCCTAAGCTTCTCTGGGAGCCCTTTAATCATGCCCTTCAAGGTTTTGTTGAATCTCTCAACTAAACCATTGCATTGTGGGTGATAGGGTGTGGTGAACTTGTAAGTCACTCCACACTCCTTCCACATTGCTTTCAAGTATCCAGACATAAAGTTTGCATCCCTGTCTGATACAACCTCCTTAGGGAAGCCCACTCTTGAGAAAATTCCCAGGAGGGCCCTTGCCACCACAGGTGCTGTAGTGGTCCTAAGGGGAATAGCCTCTGGGTACCTGGTGGCATGATCCACTACCACCAGGATAAACCTGTGCCCAGATGCTGTTTGGGGATTCATGGTGTGAGAAGTTAGCCTGGCATATGCTGTCCACTAATTATAGTGGGCACCTTGCACCAGTCCAAACAACCCCTTATTGGAGATAGGTTAAAGACAACCTTATTGAAAGCTATCCTAGTGGTAGCTATGGAGAGCAGCCTTCAGGCTAAGTCTTGAAGGAATGTAAAGCAGCTTGTTTTACCAGTCTATAATCTCTTGAGTGACCAAATGAAAGAGCACCACACCAGGTATATATTCAAAATATATGTATGTATTGCTAAACACACCCCTCTAGTCTCTTTATGAGGCTAGAGTTCAAAGTACACAAGTTATAAGTTATTTAAACACAGTAATAGCACAAATACACGTTTGGGCCCTAGGGGCGTACCAAACCATATACCAATAAAGTGGTATAAGAACCACGACTGAACTAGACACTAGGCCTAGAGCCTCTAGAAGTGCTTGGACCACAAGGAACCACCCAAGGTAGTGACTCAGGGGACCCACGGGGGACGCGTGCAGTGTAAATACACAACCGCGATACGCCATTAACTTCTATGGAGAAAGTCGCGATCAGGAAATTAAAGAAAAGGGACACTTAAAGGAGGACTTGGAGCAAACCCTTTGAGAACTAGGTCGTTCTAGAGTCTCTACCCACGGGAGCACCGGAGTACTCGTGTTACCTCACCCAGGGAAGCCGGGTGCATAGGTGCCTTTCGGGGTCGGGTTTCGTCGTCGATTTGAATGGCGATCTGCTGCAAAGTGCTGCTGGCGACCAAGTGGAAAGTGTCCGGGTGGATCCAAGAGTGGATCGGAGATCTGAAGAACCTGAAAGCAGAGGGGACAGAGTCTGGGTCACTAGCCAGTGACCAGGAAGGCGATGAGCGGATGCCCACCGATGTCGAGTGCTTCAGGTAGGTTGACGGTCGTCTTGACTCTTCAGCCACGAGGTCCAGGAGGCGTTGTCGGCAACTAGGAGCAGGATTCGGGCTGGTACACAATGTCTGTCGAGTGCTGCGGTTTCGGCGACCGGATTGGACCCAACAAGCCTTGGCAACGGCAAGTCTAGATGAAAGTGAAGAATGACGATGATGCAGACCAGCAAGGTCTGAGGAACTCACCCAGCAAAGGTAAGTGAGGGAGAGCCTGGAGAAACCAGGGAGCCCAAGAAGAAAAGGATTGGCCTTTGTGAAGGGCTACTAGCCAACGGGCTAGCGACTGCGAAGGAGCCTCGAGACGTCGCACGTGGAGCTGGCTCACAGGACACTCGTGGAGTGGAGGCCAGTGATCTTCGGTGAAGTTGGTGCTGGAGGCTAGGGCTACTCAAAGCCCAAAGCACGACTTCGTGGGAGACCCAGAAGAGGATGCACTAGCAAATATGTGCGGTGTCCAGGGGTCATGGTTCCACGTTACCCACGACAGCTACGGGCCTCAGCTTTCCTGGGGACTCAGGGCAGCCTCGGGGAAGTCTGGAAATCTACCTCTGGTGATACAAAGACTTCGGCGTCCGACGGGAGCTTAGGCGATGCAGACCGGACAATTGCTTCTTTGGTGCCTGCCAAGCAGG
>CAWUFW010033784.1:0-11880 GCA_963921515.1 Calotriton arnoldi
GCGATACAAAAGGGGATGATGGACGGAGACGTTTGAGCCAATCAAACACTCACCCCCAGTCAAGTGATCTGGGTTTAATCCATCATCATTCTTTAGCTCACTCCACCACCCCAGTTCAGACATGGCCATATGCAAATCAGTCTGACCCTGTGCCTCATGGGAACAGTCCAGCCCGAACTGCCAAGCCATGTCTTCCCTGGACCGGAAACAAGCATCCTAGGACCGGTTTCTGGCATTTCAGCCGTCATCAGCCAGGCTTGCTTGAATCCAGTGGCAAAGTGAGCAAGGGACCCACGTCTGGGCATACCCCCGCCAACTTAGGGCGACCAAGCGATACAAAGGGGATGATGGACGGAACGTTTGAGCCAATCAAACACTCACCCCCAGTCAAGTGATCTGGGTTTAATCCATCATCATTCTTTAGCTCTCTCCACCACCCCAGTTCAGACATGGCCATATGCAAATCAGTCTGACCCTGTGCCTCATGGGAACAGTCCAGCCCGAACTGCCAAGCCATGTCTTCCCTGGACCGGAAACAAGCATCCTAGGACCGGTTTCTGGCATTTCAGCCGTCATCAGCCAGGCTTGCTTGAATCCAGTGGCAAAGTGAGCAAGGGACCCACGTCTGGGCATACCCCCGCCAACTTAGGGCGACCAAAGCGATACAAAGGGGATGATGGACGGAACGTTTGAGCCAATCAAACACTCACCCCCAGTCAAGTGATCTGGGTTTAATCCATCATCATTCTTTAGCTCACTCCACCACCCCAGTTCAGACATGGCCATATGCAAATCAGTCTGACCCTGTGCCTCATGGGAACAGTCCAGCCCGAACTGCCAAGCCATGTCTTCCCTGGACCGGAAACAAGCATCCTAGGACCGGTTTCTGGCATTTCAGCCGTCATCAGCCAGGCTTGCTTGAATCCAGTGGCAAAGTGAGCAAGGGACCCACGTCTGGGCATACCCCCGCCAACTTAGGGCGACCAAAGCGATACAAAGGGGATGATGGACGGAACGTTTGAGCCAATCAAACACTCACCCCCAGTCAAGTGATCTGGGTTTAATCCATCATCATTCTTTAGCTCACTCCACCACCCCAGTTCAGACATGGCCATATGCAAATCAGTCTGACCCTGTGCCTCATGGGAACAGTCCAGCCCGAACTGCCAAGCCATGTCTTCCCTGGACCGGAAACAAGCATCCTAGGACCGGTTTCTGGCATTTCAGCCGTCATCAGCCAGGCTTGCTTGAATCCAGTGGCAAAGTGAGCAAGGGACCCACGTCTGGGCATACCCCCGCCAACTTAGGGCGACCAAGCGATACAAAGGGGATGATGGACGGAGCGTTTGAGCCAATCAAACACTCACCCCCAGTCAAGTGATCTGGGTTTAATCCATCATCATTCTTTAGCTCACTCCACCACCCCAGTTCAGACATGGCCATATGCAAATCAGTCTGACCCTGTGCCTCATGGGAACAGTCCAGCCCGAACTGCCAAGCCATGTCTTCCCTGGACCGGAAACAAGCATCCTAGGACCGGTTTCTGGCATTTCAGCCGTCATCAGCCAGGCTTGCTTGAATCCAGTGGCAAAGTGAGCAAGGGACCCACGTCTGAGCATACCCCCGCCAACTTAGGGCGACCAAGCGATACAAAAGGGGATGATGGACGGAACGTTTGAGCCAATCAAACACTCACCCCCAGTCAAGTGATCTGGGTTTAATCCATCATCATTCTTTAGCTCACTCCACCACCCCAGTTCAGACATGGCCATATGCAAATCAGTCTGACCCTGTGCCTCATGGGAACAGTCCAGCCCGAACTGCCAAGCCATGTCTTCCCTGGACCGGAAACAAGCATCCTAGGACCGGTTTCTGGCATTTCAGCCGTCATCAGCCAGGCTTGCTTGAATCCAGTGGCAAAGTGAGCAAGGGACCCACGTCTGGGCATACCCCCGCCAACTTAGGGCGACCAAAGCGATACAAAAGGGGATGATGGACGGAGCGTTTGAGCCAATCAAACACTCACCCCCAGTCAAGTGATCTGGGTTTAATCCATCATCATTCTTTAGCTCACTCCACCACCCCAGTTCAGACATGGCCATATGCAAATCAGTCTGACCCTGTGCCTCATGGGAACAGTCCAGCCCGAACTGCCAAGCCATGTCTTCCCTGGACCGGAAACAAGCATCCTAGGACCGGTTTCTGGCATTTCAGCCGTCATCAGCCAGGCTTGCTTGAATCCAGTGGCAAAGTGAGCAAGGGACCCACGTCTGGGCATACCCCCGCCAACTTAGGGCGACCAAAGCAATACAAAGGGGATGATGGACGGAACGTTTGAGCCAATCAAACACTCACCCCCAGTCAAGTGATCTGGGTTTAATCCATCATCATTCTTTAGCTCACTCCACCACCCCAGTTCAGACATGGCCATATGCAAATCAGTCTGACCCTGTGCCTCATGGGAACAGTCCAGCCCGAACTGCCAAGCCATGTCTTCCCTGGACCGGAAACAAGCATCCTAGGACCGGTTTCTGGCATTTCAGCCGTCATCAGCCAGGCTTGCTTGAATCCAGTGGCAAAGTGAGCAAGGGACCCACGTCTGGGCATACCCCCGCCAACTTAGGGCGACCAAAGCGATACAAAAGGGGATGATGGACGGAGCGTTTGAGCCAATCAAACACTCACCCCCAGTCAAGTGATCTGGGTTTAATCCATCATCATTCTTTAGCTCACTCCACCACCCCAGTTCAGACATGGCCATATGCAAATCAGTCTGACCCTGTGCCTCATGGGAACAGTCCAGCCCGAACTGCCAAGCCATGTCTTCCCTGGACCGGAAACAAGCATCCTAGGACCGGTTTCTGGCATTTCAGCCGTCATCAGCCAGGCTTGCTTGAATCCAGTGGCAAAGTGAGCAAGGGACCCACGTCTGGGCATACCCCCGCCAACTTAGGGCGACCAAAGCGATACAAAAGGGGATGATGGACGGAACGTTTGAGCCAATCAAACACTCACCCCCAGTCAAGTGATCTGGGTTTAATCCATCATCATTCTTTAGCTCACTCCACCACCCCAGTTCAGACATGGCCATATGCAAATCAGTCTGACCCTGTGCCTCATGGGAACAGTCCAGCCCGAACTGCCAAGCCATGTCTTCCCTGGACCGGAAACAAGCATCCTAGGACCGGTTTCTGGCATTTCAGCCGTCATCAGCCAGGCTTGCTTGAATCCAGTGGCAAAGTGAGCAAGGGACCCACGTCTGGGCATACCCCGCCAACTTAGGGCGACCAAGCGATACAAAGGGGATGATGGACGGAGCGTTTGAGCCAATCAAACACTCACCCCCAGTCAAGTGATCTGGGTTTAATCCATCATCATTCTTTAGCTCACTCCACCACCCCAGTTCAGACATGGCCATATGCAAATCAGTCTGACCCTGTGCCTCATGGGAACAGTCCAGCCCGAACTGCCAAGCCATGTCTTCCCTGGACCGGAAACAAGCATCCTAGGACCGGTTTCTGGCATTTCAGCCGTCATCAGCCAGGCTTGCTTGAATCCAGTGGCAAAGTGAGCAAGGGACCCACGTCTGGGCATACCCCCGCCAACTTAGGGCGACCAAAGCGATACAAAAGGGGATGATGGACGGAACGTTTGAGCCAATCAAACACTCACCCCCAGTCAAGTGATCTGGGTTTAATCCATCATCATTCTTTAGCTCACTCCACCACCCCAGTTCAGACATGGCCATATGCAAATCAGTCTGACCCTGTGCCTCATGGGAACAGTCCAGCCCGAACTGCCAAGCCATGTCTTCCCTGGACCGGAAACAAGCATCCTAGGACCGGTTTCTGGCATTTCAGCCGTCATCAGCCAGGCTTGCTTGAATCCAGTGGCAAAGTGAGCAAGGGACCCACGTCTGGGCATACCCCCGCCAACTTAGGGCGACCAAAGCGATACAAAGGGGATGATGGACGGAACGTTTGAGCCAATCAAACACTCACCCCCAGTCAAGTGATCTGGGTTTAATCCATCATCATTCTTTAGCTCACTCCACCACCCCAGTTCAGACATGGCCATATGCAAATCAGTCTGACCCTGTGCCTCATGGGAACAGTCCAGCCCGAACTGCCAAGCCATGTCTTCCCTGGACCGGAAACAAGCATCCTAGGACCGGTTTCTGGCATTTCAGCCGTCATCAGCCAGGCTTGCTTGAATCCAGTGGCAAAGTGAGCAAGGGACCCACGTCTGGGCATACCCCCGCCAACTTAGGGCGACCAAAGCGATACAAAAGGGGATGATGGACGGAACGTTTGAGCCAATCAAACACTCACCCCCAGTCAAGTGATCTGGGTTTAATCCATCATCATTCTTTAGCTCACTCCACCACCCCAGTTCAGACATGGCCATATGCAAATCAGTCTGACCCTGTGCCTCATGGGAACAGTCCAGCCCGAACTGCCAAGCCATGTCTTCCCTGGACCGGAAACAAGCATCCTAGGACCGGTTTCTGGCATTTCAGCCGTCATCAGCCAGGCTTGCTTGAATCCAGTGGCAAAGTGAGCAAGGGACCCACGTCTGGGCATACCCCCGCCAACTTAGGGCGACCAAGCGATACAAAAGGGGATGATGGACGGAGCGTTTGAGCCAATCAAACACTCACCCCCAGTCAAGTGATCTGGGTTTAATCCATCATCATTCTTTAGCTCACTCCACCACCCCAGTTCAGACATGGCCATATGCAAATCAGTCTGACCCTGTGCCTCATGGGAACAGTCCAGCCCGAACTGCCAAGCCATGTCTTCCCTGGACCGGAAACAAGCATCCTAGGACCGGTTTCTGGCATTTCAGCCGTCATCAGCCAGGCTTGCTTGAATCCAGTGGCAAAGTGAGCAAGGGACCCACGTCTGGGCATACCCCCGCCAACTTAGGGCGACCAAAGCGATACAAAAGGGGATGATGGACGGAACGTTTGAGCCAATCAAACACTCACCCCCAGTCAAGTGATCTGGGTTTAATCCATCATCATTCTTTAGCTCACTCCACCACCCCAGTTCAGACATGGCCATATGCAAATCAGTCTGACCCTGTGCCTCATGGGAACAGTCCAGCCCGAACTGCCAAGCCATGTCTTCCCTGGACCGGAAACAAGCATCCTAGGACCGGTTTCTGGCATTTCAGCCGTCATCAGCCAGGCTTGCTTGAATCCAGTGGCAAAGTGAGCAAGGGACCCACGTCTGGGCATACCCCCGCCAACTTAGGGCGACCAAAGCGATACAAAAGGGGATGATGGACGGAACGTTTGAGCCAATCAAACACTCACCCCCAGTCAAGTGATCTGGGTTTAATCCATCATCATTCTTTAGCTCACTCCACCACCCCAGTTCAGACATGGCCATATGCAAATCAGTCTGACCCTGTGCCTCATGGGAACAGTCCAGCCCGAACTGCCAAGCCATGTCTTCCCTGGACCGGAAACAAGCATCCTAGGACCGGTTTCTGGCATTTCAGCCGTCATCAGCCAGGCTTGCTTGAATCCAGTGGCAAAGTGAGCAAGGGACCCACGTCTGGGCATACCCCCGCCAACTTAGGGCGACCAAAGCGATACAAGTGTGGATGATGGACGGAACGTTTGAGCCAATCAAACACTCACCCCCAGTCAAGTGATCTGGGTTTAATCCATCATCATTCTTTAGCTCACTCCACCACCCCAGTTCAGACATGGCCATATGCAAATCAGTCTGACCCTGTGCCTCATGGGAACAGTCCAGCCCGAACTGCCAAGCCATGTCTTCCCTGGACCAGAAACAAGCATCCTAGGACCGGTTTCTGGCATTTCAGCCGTCATCAGCCAGGCTTGCTTGAATCCAGTGGCAAAGTGAGCAAGGGACCCACGTCTGGGCATACCCCCGCCAACTTAGGGCGACCAAAGCGATACAAAAGGGGATGATGGACGGAGCGTTTGAGCCAATCAAACACTCACCCCCAGTCAAGTGATCTGGGTTTAATCCATCATCATTCTTTAGCTCACTCCACCACCCCAGTTCAGACATGGCCATATGCAAATCAGTCTGACCCTGTGCCTCATGGGAACAGTCCAGCCCGAACTGCCAAGCCATGTCTTCCCTGGACCGGAAACAAGCATCCTAGGACCGGTTTCTGGCATTTCAGCCGTCATCAGCCAGGCTTGCTTGAATCCAGTGGCAAAGTGAGCAAGGGACCCACGTCTGGGCATACCCCCGCCAACTTAGGGCGACCAAGCGATACAAAAGGGGATGATGGACGGAGCGTTTGAGCCAATCAAACACTCACCCCCAGTCAAGTGATCTGGGTTTAATCCATCATCATTCTTTAGCTCACTCCACCACCCCAGTTCAGACATGGCCATATGCAAATCAGTCTGACCCTGTGCCTCATGGGAACAGTCCAGCCCGAACTGCCAAGCCATGTCTTCCCTGGACCGGAAACAAGCATCCTAGGACCGGTTTCTGGCATTTCAGCCGTCATCAGCCAGGCTTGCTTGAATCCAGTGGCAAAGTGAGCAAGGGACCCACGTCTGGGCATACCCCCGCCAACTTAGGGCGACCAAGCGATACAAAGGGGATGATGGACGGAACGTTTGAGCCAATCAAACACTCACCCCCAGTCAAGTGATCTGGGTTTAATCCATCATCATTCTTTAGCTCACTCCACCACCCCAGTTCAGACATGGCCATATGCAAATCAGTCTGACCCTGTGCCTCATGGGAACAGTCTAGCCCGAACTGCCAAGCCATGTCTTCCCTGGACCGGAAACAAGCATCCTAGGACCGGTTTCTGGCATTTCAGCCGTCATCAGCCAGGCTTGCTTGAATCCAGTGGCAAAGTGAGCAAGGGACCCACGTCTGGGCATACCCCCGCCAACTTAGGGCGACCAAAGCGATACAAAGGGGATGATGGACCGGACGTTTGAGCCAATCAAACACTCACCCCCAGTCAAGTGATCTGGGTTTAATCCATCATCATTCTTTAGCTCACTCCACCACCCCAGTTCAGACATGGCCATATGCAAATCAGTCTGACCCTGTGCCTCATGGGAACAGTCCAGCCCGAACTGCCAAGCCATGTCTTCCCTGGACCGGAAACAAGCATCCTAGGACCGGTTTCTGGCATTTCAGCCGTCATCAGCCAGGCTTGCTTGAATCCAGTGGCAAAGTGAGCAAGGGACCCACGTCTGGGCATACCCCCGCCAACTTAGGGCGACCAAAGCGATACAAAAGGGGATGATGGACGGAACGTTTGAGCCAATCAAACACTCACCCCCAGTCAAGTGATCTGGGTTTAATCCATCATCATTCTTTAGCTCACTCCACCACCCCAGTTCAGACATGGCCATATGCAAATCAGTCTGACCCTGTGCCTCATGGGAACAGTCCAGCCCGAACTGCCAAGCCATGTCTTCCCTGGACCGGAAACAAGCATCCTAGGACCGGTTTCTGGCATTTCAGCCGTCATCAGCCAGGCTTGCTTGAATCCAGTGGCAAAGTGAGCAAGGGACCCACGTCTGGGCATACCCCCGCCAACTTAGGGCGACCAAAGCGATACAAAGGGGATGATGGACGGAACGTTTGAGCCAATCAAACACTCACCCCTGTGAACAGTCCCCTTTTGTATCGCTTTGTTCGCCCTAAGTTGGCGGGTATGCCCAGGCGTGAGGTCCCTTGCTCACTTTGCCACTGGATTCAAGCAAGCCTGGCTGATGGCGGCTGGAATGCCGAAACGGTCCTGGGATAGCTGACTCGGTCAACGTCAACTTGGCGGTTCGAGCAATTTTACCATGAAGACAGGCTGTTACTATGTTGTATCTGTGAAGTGGTGAGTGACTAAGAACGATGATGGATTAAACCCGAATCGGCGGTGTCAACGATCCATCATCCTTTAATATAAACTGTTAAGCTAAATTGTGGTATGCCCAGGCGATTTTTGCTCACCGCTGGGCAAACCTTTGATGGCGGCTGGAATGCGATTGCCAGTCTTGACTCGTGCCGGGACACAGCCTGGCGTTGCCAGGCAGACTCGCCCGCGAGCACAGAATGAACTGTTGCGCTGTAACGGTGGTGACTGAAACTGAATGGTGACAGGAATAATCTTTGTTATTGGCTGGCGTTAATCCTCATGCACTATGTAGCTTTTGTTAAGCCTAAGTTGTGGGGGCATTGAACGTGATTCACTGCTCACTTTGCCATGAATTCAAGCGAAGCCTGGCTGGCCTGGCCCGGTCACAGGACTGTTTCGATCCCTTGGCGAGCCGACTGAATATTTACATGAACACGAGTCGAACGGATTGCATATGTGCCAGACGAGTAAAGTGATGATTGAAGCAGATCCGGTTGACTGGGGTGAGTGTTGGCTCAACGTCAGTAAATCGCGTCAAACGTAACACTGGATTGGCGACATCTTGATCGTCCCCGCCGCTGAACGAAGCAGCCTGACTATTGGCAGATAAATTGGACCTGGGAACAACTGTTTCGGTCAGAAAACATGGCGAACAGGCTGAGTATTCCCATGAAGACACAGTGAACTGTTGCATGTCACAATTGAAATGATGAGTATTAAAGAAATGATTAAACCCAGATGAGGCCGACTGAAAGGGGGTGAGTGAACGCGGTGGCAAGCGTTCCGTCATCATCCCTGTAAACTGTTGGCGGGGCGTAGCACAGGCGTGGATGCACTGCTCGCTGCCACTGGATTCAGGCAGAGCGGCGATGGCAGCAGATGCCGAAGCCCGGTCTGGATCTTGTTTCGGTAGGAGACATGGCGGCGGTTGGCTGGACTCATGGTACAGAACTGTTGCATATGGCATGTGGGAATTGTGGAAGTGACAAGAGTATTGATGAATTAAACTTAGTCAGTTGACTGGGGTGAAGTGTTTGGTGGCTCAAGCGTTCAGTCCATCATCACGCTGTATAAACTTTGTTGCATCCCTAAGTTGGCGGGATTTATGACGTGGAGTCCCACCGCTTTGCCGCTGAATTCAAGCAAGCGGCGCTGACCTGGCGGCACAATCGAGCGATCTAGGATAGCTGTTTCGATCGAAGGCGTGGCGGCAGTTCGGCTGGACATTCCCGTTTACAAGTCAGTTTTGTTGCATATGGCCATGTTGAACGGTGTGAGTGAGCAAGTGATGATGGATTAGAAGATCGCTGGGGGTAGTGTTGTTCAACGTTCAGTCCCGTAATCACCTGTTAAGCCTGAGGTGGCGAGTACGCTCTTATTCACTACTCTGCCGGCGCCTGGCTGGCGACTCAGTGCGAAACGTCTGGATCGCGAACCGTCCGAAGGCATGTGGCGGTGAACTGTTCCATGAGGCATACGCTATGGCGAACGAGGTGATTGGGTGAGCAAGAAGGTGATGAATTAAACGAATCGGTGACGAGTGTGTTTGTTGGCTCAAGCGTTCAGTCCATCGTATCACTATGTGGCTGTTAGCTAAGTTGGTGGTATGCTGGCGTGGTCACTGCTTCGCTGCCGCGATTCAGCTGGCGCAGCTGGCGATGCGAGCCGATCTCAGATCGCCCAGCTCCGGTCAGAAGGCATGGCGATTGACCTGTCCGACTTGTTTACTGTAACATGTGGCTAAAGCTGATGATGGATTAAACACCGAATCAGAAGTTGACTGGGGGTGGTGTTTGTTGGCTCAAAGATTTCGTCCCATCATCCCCCTTTTAATAAGCCCAAGTTGGCGGGGTATCACAGGCGTGGGTCACTTTCACGCCACTGAACAAACGCAACGACAGGCCTGACGATCTAAATCGCATTTCGATCCCGAAAACGGGCGGTCATTGGATATTCCCGCTGAACGCAGATCAGACGTTTACGCCTGGCGAACGGGATTGATCGAGCTTCAAGAGGCATGATGATAAGTTAAACCCGTCAGTTGACTACGGGGTGGTGTTTGAGCGTTCCGTCCATAACTCGTCGCTGTGTCAAAGCTGTTAAGCCACAAGTTGGCGGTATCTGCAGGCGACGGATTACCTCGCGCCGCTGGATTCGAAGCAGCAGGCCTGGCGTGGCGGCAGGTCGCCAGGAGCGGTCTGCGAGAGCTGTTTCGGTCCGGGAGGCATGGCTTGGCGGACCGAGCTGAACTGTTCCCGTGCACTGAGGCTCAGGAACTGCTGCATATGGCCGGCTATTGAGCCATGAAGGTGGTGGAGATGAGCTAAAGTGATGATCGGATTAGCTCCGAGTATCGGTGTTCAGACTATGTTTGATCAGCGCGTTCAGTATCAGCAACTCCACGTTAACTGTTCGAGCCCGATTGGGCGGCGCTGGCGAGGCCACCTTCGAACGCGCTGGTCACTTGCCAGCTGTTGATGGCTGACGCACGATGGCGGCTGCAGGTAGGCGACACTGTGACTCGCAACGTCTCGGTCTGAGAGGTGTGGCGGCGGCCGGCAATTGTCACCATGGCTGGCAGATCGAGGCTGTTATATGACGTGTGACTGAACTGGTGGTGATGAGTGGCAAGGTGATGATGGATTGAAGCCAGATCGGTCGAGCCGGGGGTGGTGTTTGGTGTGGCTCGTTCATCCATGAATCCCCTTTGTGCTCGCTGTTAAGCCCTTGGCTGACGGGGCGGGTGCGGTGAGTCCACGCGCACTCTGCGCACTGGATGGCAAGCCTGGCTGACCAGCTGCTGGAGGCTCGGGTGGTTACTAGGACCAGCGTTTCGCGTTCCGGGAGGACGTGGCGGCGGCCGGCGAACTGTTCCCATGGCCGAAGTCGAACTGTTGCATATGGCGTATCTGAACGGGTGGTGGGTGAGCTGGGCGTTGATGGATTAAACCCGAATCGGTGAGCTGAGGTGAAGTGTTTGACCAGCTCAAGCGTTGACTCAAGTCCATCCACCCTGGCGCTTTCGTAACAAACAGCCTCGGGACGGGCGGTATGCCCGAGGCGTGGGTCCCGCTTTGCTCGCTTTGCCCACTGGGTTCGCAGCAGCCTGGCTGACTGGCGGCTGGAATGCCGAAGCGGTCTAGGATGCTTGTTTCCGGTCCTGGGAAGACGCTGAGCCCGGCAGTCCGGGCTGGACTGTTCCCGCCCGAGGGCGCAGTCGAGCTGTTTGCATATGGCCATGTCTGAACTGAAGATTGGTGGAAGTGAGCTAAAGAATGATGATGATTAAACCCGGATCAGTTGACTGGGGGTGGTGTTTGATTGGCTCAAGCGTTCACGTCCATCATCCCCTTTTGTATCGCTTTGTTCGCCCTAAGTTGGCGGGGGTATGCCCAGACGTGGGTCCCTTGCTCACTTTGCCACTGGATTCAAGCAAGCCTGGCTGATGACGGCTGGAATGCCAGAAACCGGTCCTAGGATGCTTGTTTCCGGTCCAGGGAAGACATGGCTTGGCAGTTCGGGCTGGACTGTTCCCATGAGGCACAGGGTCAGACTGATTTGCATATGGCCATGTCTGAACTGGGGTGGTGGAGTGAGCTAAAGAATGATGATGGATTAAACCCAGATCAGTTGACTGGGGGTGAGTGTTTGATTGGCTCAAACGTTCCGTCCATCATCCCCTTTGTATCGCTTTGCCCTAAGTTGGCGGGGTATGCCCAGACGTGGGTCCCTTGCTCACTTTGCCACTGGATTCAAGCAAGCCTGGCTGATGACGGCTGGAATGCCAGAAACCGGTCCTAGGATGCTTGTTTCCGGTCCAGGAAGACATGGCTTGGCAGTTCGGGCTGGACTGTTCCCATGAGGCACAGGGTCAGACTGATTTGCATATGGCCATGTCTGAACTGGGGTGGTGGAGTGAGCTAAAGAATGATGATGGATTAAACCCAGATCAGTTGACTGGGGGTGAGTGTTTGATTGGCTCAAACGT
Source organism: Calotriton arnoldi (assembly GCA_963921515.1). Taxonomy (NCBI): domain Eukaryota; kingdom Metazoa; phylum Chordata; class Amphibia; order Caudata; family Salamandridae; genus Calotriton; species Calotriton arnoldi. The sequence continues at coordinate 11,861 of CAWUFW010033784.1, forward strand.
TCCGTCCATCATCCTTTTGT
>CAWUFW010033785.1:0-11873 GCA_963921515.1 Calotriton arnoldi
ACAACCGTACTCTCAGCACCGCTGTGCTTAAGTTAAGATATTTTCTGATAAGCATCAACCATGTCTTCAGCAGACACGCTGCGTGACCACGAAGCCGTGGCAGAAGCCTTGTTTTTAAACTTACCTAAGGTTGGTGATGAACCCAGCGGACACACTAATAAGACTGCAAACAATGATGTCAAAACGCTATTAAAAAACTTGGAAAAACTGCTGAAAACCGAGCTCACCAAATGGTGGGAGAAGAAGTCTTTAGAGAAATATAGGGATGTGAATAGAATACCTCGGGGCTGAGAGTCATGATAGCACCCACATTCGAAAACCCCAACTCCTCTATGTTGAAGGAATGGGCTGCAAATAATCTACAGGCATCGATGAATATGGTGCTAATCTTGATTAAATATGGTGAGATCAACAGAGCTGAAATTTTAAAAGAAATTGAGAGAGTCAATGGCTTTTTGGATGAACTGGATCAAAAAGACCTGGTAAGAAAGGGCCGTGAGGAAATTGAAGGGCGCATAAAAAAACATGAGGACACTATCAAAGCGCGGAAGGTTTTCAAATTTGCACGAGATAAAAAAGATTATGAGACTGGAAGGGTGTTTACCTTCTCAAAGAAGTTTGATACTTTTAAGCGACAAGCCTTTGCTACTAAAATGCCTCCTATCCAAGTGCCATCACAATCAGGCAATGGTTCTGAAATCTTAAGTTCAGACGCAAGTTCTGCATTAAGCAGCAGTGAGTCTGAAGATAACAGAGAATCAGGCTCAAGTGAGCAGCTGACTGTGGCCACCAACTTAACACCAGCTGAGGAACTCAATTGTTTGCGTCAGGACCGGCGCCAAACCCTGCAGCCTCGGAACCCTCAACAAAAACAGGGAGAAGTAGAAATCAGCGCAGGAGGGAGAGGTGGAGGATATGCAGGCAACAACAGAGTCAGAGGAACGCGAGCAAAGAAGTGGGCACATCAATAACCTCCATTGACAACACAATTATTAATTTATCTGACACTGTCCTTACTACAGCAGAACTACAATTGTTATATCTCGGTTTGTCTTACTGCCCAGAAAGTAACTTCAAATACAACCAATCCAGGGTGGATATTTTCAAATTTATACGAAAACTAAAACTCCTCAAATTCTTCAAACTAAAGAGCTCTACTGAAGGTAATAAGAGTTTACCTTCAGGAAGGGAAGTGACTTCCAATCTACAAGTGACTGATATCAATACTCTCAGGCTTCTCCAGTCGTTGGCTAGGGGTAAGGAGGAGATTAACAGTTCCACACAGGAAGATCTAATGGAGGCTGGTATTAATAGCAACAGCCCCATAAGCAGTCCCTTCCGCCAGGTCTCTACCTTTGTACCGGTAATGCCTATAGATGCGATAGACGTGTTCAGCGACCGGGTCGTTGATGATTTAAAAAAACTTTAATTGATCTATTAATCGCAGCAATCAACATAGAAGGCATACTGAAATACAATATTCTAATCTAATACGCAAATTGAGAGACAATGATAAACTTATCATCAATAAAGCCGACAAGGGCGGCAACATTGTTTTGTGGCCGAGAAATCTATATATGGAGGAAGCCAATTGTCACCTCAGTGATACAGCCTGCTACAGGAAAGCATCTTTTCATGACCTACGACAAGTCAAGGAAATGGCATTTAAAGAACTGGCTCAGTGGAAACGCATGGGTCTCCTAACCAAGAATGAATTCAATTTCCTGAAGAACGAATATCCATTAACTCCTGTGTTATACTTTATTCCTAAGGTTCATAAGAACACTATACCTATCCCTGGCAGACCGATTTTTTCTGCACAGAGAAGTTTACTGGAACCGATGTACAAACATGTGGACTTTTTTTTACAGGAGCATGTATCGGGACTCCCATCGTATATCAAAGATACTGGGGATTTCCTCAGAAAACTTCAATCTATTAAGTGGGACACTGATTGTTTCTTTATTGTTATGGATATTACTTTATTATATACCAGTTTCCATCATAGTGATGTTATTGAGGCGGTCAAGCATTTCCTAGGGCAGTGACAAATACAACTGTATGAACATAACCGAATGATTGTAACCATGATCGAAATTTGTCTGAACAATAACTACTTCATTTTTAACAAAGAGCTATACCAGCAGCTGAGAGGAGTAGCTATGGGGGCATGCTTCTCCGCCAGCTACGCATGTTTACATGTGGGCTGGTGGGAGGAGCATGTCGTCAGAGAACAACACAAAGCCATGTACGATACTCATGTTCTACATTGTTGGAGATTTATTGACGATGTGTGTGTATTATGGAAGGGTTCCAAGGAATCCGCAGAAATATTTGTTAATTCCATCAACACTAACACATTCAATCTCCAATTTACTGTACACATCAGCAATCCGAGTGTAGAATTTTTGGATGTCCAGCTGTACATTGTGGGGGGTAAAGTTAACATAAAACTCCACAGAAAGAATACGGCGGGGAACTCCCTCCTTCATGCTATGAGTTCCCATCCTAGACACTTGATTAGGAGCATTCCCTACGGGGAATTCTTAAGAATCCGCCGTATTTGTAGTTCTGACACAGATTTAGAAACCTGTCAGAACGAAGTTTTCAGCGCTTTATAGCAAGGGGTTATAACATCACTGACCTCAAAGAAGCTCCCAACAAGGCTAATACTCTCACCAGAGAAGCTTGCCTATTTGGTACTCAACACGAAACTGCCCTAGTCCCTGGTGCCATGCGAGATGAGAGAGATATGCCCCAGGAGATCAGGATGATAACTACATTTAGTAAGCAGGAGAGAAAAATCAGGAAGATTATTTACACTCACTGGCCTATTGTCTTGACTGATGTGACTCTTTCTCAGACGTTACCTGAATTACCATCACTTACCTTCAGGTGTGCGCCCTCCATGAGGGACGCACTTGTTAAGAGCAGTCCTGAAGTCAGCCCATCTACCACTTGGTTATCTGCCAGGACTGGATTTTTAAGTGCAGTTCCTGCCGAGCGTGTAAATTTGGCCAGAACACCACTGAGTACACCACAGCATTTGACACTAAACCCATTAAGATTCATGGGCACTACACGTGTCGGACTGATCACGCAGTTTACGTTTGGAATGCACGTGCAGGCTCAAATATGTGGGGAGCACTAAGCTCCAAGTATTTAACAGAATACTTCAACATCTGCGCACTGTGGTGAACTCTGATCCGAATTACCCAGTGGCTAGGCACTTGAAATTAGTTCACGGAAACAATCTTAATGAACTTAAATATTTTGTAATAGGGGCTGTTCCTAAATCCATGCATGGTGGTAATAGAGAAAACCAACTACGATAACTAGAGTCCCACTTTATTATGCAGCTTGACACTAGGATGCCTAATGGTTTAAATACGGGGAAGATTTACATAATTTTCTCTAATAATCTTCTCCAAACTGATTGATGAAGTTTACATGTATATCTTGCATTTATTATCTGCCTATTTATTTCATCTTAGACTTCACAGTTGAGACATAAGCGTTGGGCAGTTTCACTCTACTGTTCATTTTTAATTTCTAGTGTTATTGACATCACTGTTCTTATCCATTTCCTCATTTTGAGTTTTAACACATTAGTAATAACTCCTTTTTAGTATCATCATTTGTTCGCTGTGCACTGGCACAACACTACATACCCATATGCTTCGTGATTTGTAATTTAGTTTAAGGTATGTCTTTTACTTGCACTTTCTGCACTAGCACTTTAGCATCAGCACTTTAGGTAGCATGTAACTGTTCAGCACCAGCACTTTATACTCATTGATGGAGAGGTTTTTCATTGATTATGGAATGTTTAGTACATCAAGGATTAGGCATAAGAATCAAACAATATGGTATGTTTTTATTGCATTTTGTATTTATGAAAGCCTACAACCTTTTACCAGAATTTAGATCTTGTTTACCTCTATTTATCAACTTTGGTTTTACTTGAATCACTGTATTCAGGGTATCCATTGAGTTTTTGTAGTCTGTTGCTTATGTTCATTGCTACGGGGCGTGCTTTTGCTCTGTTAATTGAGGGTGTGGTAGATGGTCACTATTTAAATGAATTCAAGTCAACAGCGCGTCATGTGATCAAGACTGTGAGGAAACGGTCGAAACGCGTCATGCTGGGCACTAGCCATCTATCGACTGGTTACTATGAACTTTGAATCGTGAAATAAAGCACTGCAATTTAGAACATTTCACCTGGTGGCCCATACCTGTTTTCCTTGCCTTTGGATGTGGCGAGCTGGGATTGTTTTTTGCATATATATATATATTATCTACTGGCGGTCGCCAGTAGATAGTTATAGTTAGGACCTTTATCCATAGGAAATCTGCAACATTCTATTCCCAATAAGTTTGGCGTCGTTTGACAAATCATCGCGAAATTTTCAAAACTAGTGGGGCGCTCCGGTCCGCTCCTGTCTTGAAAGTTTTGGGGTGATTCATCAAGCGGCGGCCGAGAAAAAAGGGGGGTCCCAAAACGCGTTTTCTCCATGTTAATTCCCATAGGAAATTTTAGCCACGGCTACAGCCCGAACTGCTGAACGGAATTACACCAAATTTTGCAAAAAGTAGCGCTTGGTTCAGAAAGCGCCCTTTTTTTAAATGGTGTAAATCCGTTCAGTAGTTACGGAGAAATTCAAAAAATAAGAGTGAAAAAATCGATTTCCCATAGGAAACTTTATGCAAGGCTACAGCAAAAACTGCTGAACGGAATTACACCAAATTTGGCAAAAGGTAGTGCTTGGTTAAAAAGCACCCTTTTTAAAAATGGTGTAAATCCGTTCAGTAGTTGCTGAGAAAATCAAAATAAAAGTTTCAATATTTATGGCCGCGGTGGATCCGTGCACCCTCCCGACCTCGAGCTGCATGCTAATTGGCTGTCAACACTCCAAATCAGGAAGTGTTGGCAGCCATCTTATTCCTCGGTAGAACCGAGGAACAAGAAAGCAGTAAAAAAAGTGTGCAATACGCAAAAAGGGGGCAGGGTAGAAACACCCTGACCCCCTAGGCCTGCTCAGGGGGTCCTACAAATTGCGCTTACGGTGCGCGGATCCTGCCGATTAAAAAAAAAAACAAAGCGCGGGCTCCCGCGCTTCTTAGGTAATTGGCCCCCGGGTGGGCCAAGTCCCGGGGGCATGCGGGGGTTAAGTTTTATGTGTGGGGGCCTCTAAGGCCCCAAGCCCGGGACCACCACCCCCGGGGCTTTAATAAAAAAATGATGCGGGAGGGCTCTTGGCCCTCCCGCTAGCCCGAGACCGCCACCCCCGGGGCTTCTTTTTATTTTTTAAAATTACCTATGTGGGGGCTCAGGCCCCCACACGCCCGAGGACCGCCACCTCCCGGGGCACTAAATATTTTAATGTGGGGGTCCGTTACGGACCCCAGAGCCCAGGGACCACCACCTCCCCGGGGCTGTGCAATTCAAGGGAGGGGGCCGCGCGGCCCCCTCCTGGAGCCCTTGATGGCCCTGGGGACTGCCACCCCCAGGGCCGGCTCCTGCAGTGTCCCGGGTGCCTACCCCGGGACACTGTAGTTTGCTATGACAGAACGGGAGCCTCGCGGCTCCCGTCCTGTCATAGCAAACTGCTTTGGATATTAGGCGAGAGCAGGAGAGCCTGCTCTCACTTCCAATATCCAAAGCAAACTGCTTGCCACATGGGGAGCTGCATCTTAGCAGCTCCCCATGTGGAAGCAATGCCGGCTCCCGAGGACGCGGGAGCCGGCGGGACCGTGGGGGGATTGGGGAGCCCCCCACAGTCCACAACGGAGAGGGCCAGCCCCGGGGGATGGGGTCCCTGGGGCAAGTAGTGGCACGGGAGGGAGGCCACGCGGCCCCCTTCCCCAAAATTTAACAAAAAAAAAACAAAGGCCGGCCCCGGGGGATGGGGTACCCGGGGCCATAAGTGGCCTGAGGAGGGGGCAATGCAGCCCCCTCCAAAACAATAAAAAAATTTAAAAGGCCATGCCCCGGGGATGGGGTCCCCGGGCCCGATTAAGGCCTCAGGAGGGGCCACGCGGCCCCCTTCCAAAGTTGTTTTTTTTAAATAAATAGGGGGCAGGCCCTGGGGGATGGGGTCCCCAGGACCAATAAATTAGAAAAAGAAGGGGGCCACACAGCCCCCTTCATAAAAAAAAAAAAGAAAAACACGCCCCCTTCTTTCACCACTCTGCAAACGCGCCCCTGGCGCGTTTGCAGATGAGAAGCGAATTCCCCTTGAATACTGGTGGTCCCTGGGGGCCAACTAGCCCACCAGGAACCTCCAGTATGCGCCAGAGGCTGCGTTGCAGAGAGGTGTTCTGAGGCCACGCCCCTTTTACACCTCTCTGCAACGCAGCTCTGTGGCGCATAATGGAGGAGCTGGTGGGCTAGTTGCACCCCAGGGACCCTCAGAGATTGAAGGAGTTAATCCCGACTTAAAACGCGCCACGGGGCGCGTTTGCACAGTGGTGAAGGGAGGGCGGGGCTTGAGATGACATGTGTGCAAACAGGCCCCGTGGCGTGTTTTAAGGTGGGGAATTAAATCCCCTTCAATCCTGAGGGTCCCTGGGGGACACCTAGCCCACCAGGTACATCCAGAAAGCACCACAGAGCTGCGTTGCAGAGAGGTGCAAAAGGGCGTGGCCTCTGAACACCTCTCTGCAACGCAGCTCTCTGGTGCATACTGGAGGTATCTGGTGGGCTAGTTGGCCCCTAGGGACCCTCGGGATTGAGGAGGAATTAATTCTCCAACTTAAAGCGCGCCACAGGGTGTGTTTGCAGACATGTCACCTCAGGCCCCACCCCTTCCTTCACCATTGTGCAAATATTCCTCTAAAATCAGCCGAACTACGAATTCCGATTTACTCACCTCTTATCAGGAGAGAACCCAGTGCTGCATCTTTTAGCCCAGCACTGACCCTGAAAAGTAATTCTAACCGTACTTACCAGTAACTTGAATTTCCTTCCGTAGGCTAACATTGACTGGTTTGACTTGGAAATTCTTCTAAGTGTGGAGTTTTGGAACTTTAGAATATTCCTCTAAAATCAGCCGAACTACGAATTCCGATTTACTCACCTGTTATCAGGAGAGAACCCAGTGCTGCATCTTTTAGCCCAGCACTGACCCTGAAAAAGTAATTCTAACTGTACTTACCAGTAACTTGAATTTCCCATAGGCTAACATTGACTGGTTTCACTTGGAAATTCTTCTAAGTGTGGAGTTTTGGAACTTTATAATATTCCTCTAAAATCAGCCGAACTACGAATTCCGATTTACTCACCTGTTATCAGGAGAGAACCCAGTGCTGCATCTTTTAGCCCAGCACTGACCCTGAAAAGTAATTCTAACCGTACTTACCAGTAACTTGTATTTCCTTCCATAGGAATCCATTGTCTGGTTTTCAGCAGAAAAGTTTCAAAGTGTCGATTTTCACAAACTACAAATATTCCTTAAAAATCACCTGTATGACTTAAATGCATTCTTTCAACTGTTTACAGGAGATGCACCAGTGCTGGATCCAGGATCCACCACTGAGTAAGAAAAAGTAACGATAACACTACTTACCTGCTAAGTGAATTTCCTGCCATAGGATAACATTGGTGATTCTATGTGAAAAAGTTTCTAAGTGTCAACTTTTAAAATATAATAATATTCCTTAAAAATCAGTACTGTAACCAAAACGCTTTTACTCAACTGTTTACAGGAGATGTCCCAGGACTGAATCTAGGATCCAGTCCTGTGGTTAGAAAAGTAATCCATAAAGTAACTAATTGCATTTAACTAGAAATTCACATTGAGCTCAATGTTGCATTGTGTTTGAAATTGTGTTGCCCATTGCAACAACTGTAACTACTGTACTTAAAAGTCTATTGCCTATTTGCAAAGAATTTAAACTAAAGTAATTCATTCTGAGAAAGTATATTTTGTAATGTAATGTATAATGTAATTACAATGTAATTTAAAAAATAAATAGTTTAAAAAAATGTAGTAAATCAGTATCAAAAAAATAAAGATAACAATTAATACATTTAAAAATTGTCATTTACAAAACCTTGGAAATTCACTGAAAAAAACCATAGGTTTCAGACATGTTATAGTTAGGAATTAGCATTAAAAAAACCTTTGAAATTCACTGAAAAAACCATGGGTTTCAGGCACGTTATAGGTAGAAATTAGCATTTAAAAAACCTTTGAAATTCACTGAAAAAACCATAGGTTTCAGGCACGTTATAGTTAGAAATTAGCATTTAAAAAACCTTTGAAATTCACTGAAAAAACCATAGGTTTCAGGCACGTTATAGTTAGAAATTAGCATTTAAAAAACCTTTGAAATTCACTGAAAAAACCATAGGTTTCAGGCACGTTATAGTTAGACATTTGCATTTAAAAAACCTTTGAAATTCACTGAAAAAACCATAGGTTTTAGGGACAGTTATAGTTAGTTGGACATTGCACTCGTACAAAACCCGTGAAATTCCCCCGTTATAGTTAGTTCAACTAACTATAACTCGCACCCCCGCAATGCACTGCTGATGACGTCACATATTACTTCACTCATGACATTGTCAGTGACATCACTGATGACATCACTGATGACATCTCAAATGACATCACTGATGACATCATCCATGTGATAATTTCATGCATCTTCTCACACCCTAATATAACTTTTGATACACCCACTCTAAATTACAGACTGCCATTCTCAAAACCATAGACACTCCAACACCAATAACTACATACCCACTCACTGATTCTTAGGTCTACACACATCCACTCACTCACCCGTACAGTCACTCATACTTACGGTCACTCAGTACAGGACTATCATATGCACTCATACACCTACATAGACACTCACACACCGCCACTCATCCATAGAGGTACTCACACACCTAGTCAGTCATGCAAAAACTTAATCACACTGCCATTTACTCACCTATACAGTTATACACACACCAGCTCACTTACTCATACAAATACTAGCACATTCTTACGCTCTTATACAATCACTGATACAAGCACACACTCATCCATACAGTCACTCTCACAATCACAATCACACACTCTCGCTATAGCTATTTATATACTCCAACACACATATATACTGCCTTTCACATATGTAGTTACTCACACATGTACCACTGAGATATACATTCACTCACTAACACACCCATACACACACTCACCCACCCATACAGTCCATCACAGATGCACTCTTGAAACCATGCACCCAGTGAATCACCCACTGATACATCTATGTGCAGTCACACACACCCCATCCACACAAACACTCAGTCACCCATACAGATACTCAGACAACCAATCAATAACTCATAGACACTCATGTAGCTATTTACAAACCCATGCAGCCACTTACACACCAACAGACAGACGGATAAAGACATTCACACAGTTTAGTCACTAACCCATGCATTTAGTAAGATACGTTTAATCACTCACTTATAGAGTCAGTCACGCACCTACTAAATCATCCATCCAGACACGTATACACCCACTCATTATTCAATACACCTTGGCATATATATTAAACATATTTAAACTTTATAGAAACACACAGTCACTGCATGATGTAATCAGTGATGTCATTTGAGATGTCATCAGTGATGTCATCAGTGATGTCACTGACCATGTCATGAGTGATGTAATATGTGATGTCATCAGCAGTGCATTGCGGGGGCGCGAGTTATAGTTAGCTGAACTAACTATAACGGGGGAATTTCACGGGTTTTGTACGAGTGCAATGTCCAACTAACTATAACTGTCCCTAAAACCTATGGTTTTTTCAGTGAATATATATATATATGTATATATTCACTGAAAAAACCATAGGTTTCAGACAAGTTATAGTTAGAAATTAGGATTTAAAAAACCTTTGAAATTCACTGAAAAAACCATAGGTTTTAGGGACAGTTATAGTTAGTTGGACATTTCACTCGTACTACAAAACCATAGAAATTCCCCCGTTATAGTTAGTTCAGCTAACTATAACTCGCGCCCCACAATGCACTGCTGATGACGTCACATATTACATCACTCATGACATGGTCAGTGACATCACTGATGACATCACTCATGACATCTCAAATGACATCACTGATGACATCACTGATGACATCATCCAGTGACTGTGTGTTTCTGTAAAGTTTAAATATGTTTAATATATATAGGGAAAGGCGTATTGAAGAATGAGTGGGTGTATAAGTGTCTGAATGGATGATTTAGTACGTGAGTGACTGACTCTACAAGTGAGTGATTAAATGTATCTTACTGAATGCATGGGTTAGTGACTAAACTGTGTGAATGTCTGTATCCGTCTGTCTGTTGGTTTGTAAGCGGCTGCATGGCTTTCTGAATAGGTACATGAGTGTCTACATGGGTTATTGATTGATTGTCTGAGTATCTGTATGGGTGCCTGAGTGTTTGTGTGGGTGGGGTGTGTGTGACTCTGTGCATAGATGTGTGAGTTGGTGATTCACTGGGTGCATGGTTTCAAGAGTGCATCTGTGATGGACTGTATGGGTTGGTGAGTGTGTGTATGGGTGTGTTAGTGATTGAATGTATATCTCAGTGGTACATGTGTGAGTAACTACATATGTGAAAGGCAGTATATATGTGTGTTGGAGTATATAAATGGCTATAAGTGAGAGTGTGTGATTGTGAGAATGGCTGTATGGATGAGTGTGTACTTGTATCAGTGATTGTATAAGAGCATAAGAATGTGCTAGTATTTGTATGAGTAAGTGAGCTGGTGTGTATAACTGTATAGGTGAGTAAATGGGTGTGTGATTAAGTTTTTGCATGACTGACTAGGTGTGTGAGTACCTCTATGGATGAGTGGCGGTGTGTGAGTGTTTATATAGGTGTATGAGTGCATATGATAGTCCTGTACTGAGTGACTGAAGTATGAGTGACTGTACGGGTGAGTGAGTGGATGTGTGTGTAGACCTAAGAATCAGTGAGTGGGTATGTAGTTTTGGTGTTGGAGTGTCTATGGTTTTGAGAATGGCAGTCTGTAATTTAGAGTGGGTGTATCAAAAGTTATATTAGGGTGTGAGAAGATGCATGAAATTGTCACATGGATGATGTCATCAGTGATGTCATTTGAGATGTCATCAGTGATGTCATCAGTGATGTCACTGACCATGTCATGAGTGATGTAATATGTGGCGTCATCAGCAGTGCATTGCGGAGCGCGAGTTATAGTTAGCTGAACTAACTATAACGGGGGAATTTCTATGGTTTTGTAGTGCGAGTGAAATGTCCCAACTAACTATAACTGTTCTAAAACCTATGGTTTTTCAGTGAATTTCAAAGGTTTTTAAATCCTAATTTCTAACTATAACGTGTCTGAAATCTATGGTTTTTTCAGTGAATTTCAAAGGTTTTTAAATGCTAATTTCTAACTATAACGTGCCTGAAACCTATGATTTTTAAGTGAATTTCAAAGGATTTTTAAATGCTAGTTTCTAACTATGCCTACAGAGGTAGGACATGTGAAGAAAGAAGAAAAAACGCACAGAAAGAAGCAAAAGATGTGCAGAAAGAACCAAAGAGGAGCAGAAAGAGGCCTTGTTGCAAAATCATCCTGTGCCCACAACTTTTTCAGACGGGTACTGGTGGTAACTGACTCTGACTAACCAGAGCCAGTGCTATGCTAAAAGACACTTAGAATACAGTGAAAACACCTACATACACTAGGGAACACTATGCGTTGGGGTACCCCTGTGATTAGCATGACCTCCTCTGCAAGTCCCTAGTACATAATAGGGCAGGGGATTAAAACTACCTCTTAAAACGCGCTACAGGGCGCGTTTGCACAGTGGTGAAGGGAGAAGGGGCCTG
>CAWUFW010033786.1:0-11872 GCA_963921515.1 Calotriton arnoldi
TATGTAGTTTGTAGAATGGTTTGCAGTGTTGGAAACATTTTCTGCAGAGCCAAAAAACGTGTGTGTGGAACATGCTGAACACTAATTGTCAACTGTCACCTGCACACAGAGTTTCCCTTCAATATAAAGATACATATCGTGTTCAATACCTCCACACACCTATAGTAAGTTAGGAGCATATGAATTTTGTAAACACTTATACCCATTAGCTGGAGACAGGCTATACAAAATTAGGTGGACAAGTAACATGGTAGTTCCCTCCACTATCTAAACTTTAAAACAAACAAACATACTCATTGGATGGTATAATCAGTGATGTCATCCATGATGTCAATTGAGATGTCATCAATGATGTATTTCAAAATTACATGAGCTTGGTAATATGTGATGTCATAAGCAATGCAAGGCAGGGGCGCAAGTAATAGCTCTGCTATGTCACTTATCTTTTGGTTTTTTTCTGTGAATTTCTAAGTTTTAAAGAAAAAAACAGATCTTTTTAATCACACCTAAGTAGAATGTTACTTAAACCTTTGATTTTTTTCCATTGAATATATACATATATACACGCAAATATATGTATGTATTGTATATTATATTTTGTGTATTTATAAAAATACATCTATATTACATTTAAAAAGTATATGTATATATATATATATATATATATATATATATGCAGACTTAAAAAACCAAAGGTTACTGGGATGTTATAGTTCTAAATATAAACACACACATACACATATATATTAACTACTGGCAACCACCAATAGGTAGTTATAGTTAGGATGTAGTTTCCATAGGAAGCAGGTTTTTTCATTTGCCAAAATCTTTGGTGTCGTTTGACGAATCCTCATGAAAGTTTCAAAACTAATACGGCAGTAACTTTAGCTGCTGTTTTTGTGGTGATCCGTCAAGCAATGGCTGAGAAAAAGGGGGGGTCTGAAACGCTTTTTATCCATGTTAATTTCCATAGGAATCTTTAGACAGGCTACAGCCCAAACTGCTGAACAGAATTACACCAAATTAGGCAGAAAGGTAGCTCCTGGTCCAGAAAGCGCCCTTTTTGTTAAATGGTATAAATCAGATCAGTAGTTGTTGAGAAATGTAAAGAAATTCATAGTTGTATATATAGGAACGCGGTGGATCCTTGACACCTCCCGTACTCGTGCTGAGATCGGATTGGCTGCCAACACTTTAAACCAGGAACTTTAAAAAGAAAAAAAAAGGGGGGCAGGGTAGAAACACCCTAGCCCTTAGGCCTTTTGGTGGGGTCCCAAAGGGTCCCCCAAGGGCCAAAAAAGCATTTTTTTTTAATGAAATTCGGCTGGAGTCGTGCTGGATCCGCGACTCCCACCAAAAATAAATAAATGAAGTGCAAGCTCTCGTGCTTCATTTAATCTAGGCCCCCAGGTGGGCCAGGTCCCAGGGGAATATTTAAATAATGGTGCGGGGGACCGCCACCGCTCCAGGGCTAGAAGGGAAGTTCGGCGCTGAGAGCTCTCTTGGCAGGGGCTTTTTCAGCCCGCACGCTGCCCTCATCGTTGCTCCCTGAATGGACACAGAAGTCGAGAGCAGGGCACCACAGTGATGAGGATCAGCGACTAACATTCTTTTGACTGTTTTTTGCATGGAATTGAGGATGAACTATGTATATGCAGCACAAACTTTGTTTGGTAACGTCGCGCTGCTCAAATTGAGTAAAAGATGGATGAGACTGTTCCTGCGCCATGTATACCAAAATTGACAATATTTTTTGAAAAATGGTGACAATATATTGTGTAAAACACACAAGATGATGGACGGAATGCTGCACATTGGCAAACATTCACCCCCAGTCACAGATCTGGGTTTAATCCATCGTTATTTTGCTTCACCACGCCACCCCAGTTCAGACATAGCCATATGCAAATCAGTCTTGACCCTGTGCCTCATGGGAACAGTCCAGACCGAACTGCCAAGCCACGTCTTCCCTGGACCGGAATCAAGCATCCTAGGACCAGTTTCAGGCTATCAGCCTTCATCTGCCAGGATAGCTTGACTCCAGTGGCGTAGTGAGCACGGGACCCACGTCTGGGCATACCCTTCCCACTTAGGGCGAATTGCAAAACACACAAGATGATGGACGGAATGCTGCACATTGGCAAACATTCACCCCCAGTCACAGATCTGGGTTTAATCCATCGTTATTTTGCTTCACCACGCCACCCCAGTTCAGACATAGCCATATGCAAATCAGTCTTGACCCTGTGCCTCATGGGAACAGTCCAGACCGAACTGCCAAGCCACGTCTTCCCTGGACCGGATTCAAGCATCCTAGGACCGGTTTCAGGCTATCAGCCTTCATCAGCCAGGATAGCTTGACTCCAGTGGCGTAGTGAGCACGGGACCCACGTCTGGGCATAACCTTCCCACTTAGGGCGAATTGCAAAACACACAAGATGATGGACGGAATGCTGCACATTGGCCGGTCCCAGGATGCTTGTTTCCGGTCCAGGGAAGACATGGCTTGGCAGTTCGGGCTGGACTGTTCCCATGAGGCACAGGGTCAGACTGATTTGCATATGGCCATGTCTGAACTGGGGTGGTTGAGTGAGCTAAAGAATGATGATGGATTAAACCCAGATCAGTTGACTGGGGGTGAGTGTTTGATTTGCTCTCTGAACCATTTGTCGTGAACAATTATGAATAATTAAGGATATTTGCACAATATCTTGCATTTAAATGAAATAACTTTATTGATTTAACAATTTTGGTGAGGAAAGTAAAGTATCTCTTCTCTTTTCCTTGTTGAACCAGCATTTAAAGAGCGTGTAAAATGGCGATAAGTTTGGATTGATAAAGGCTGTTTCATCAGCTGAAACGCATCTCATAGAATTAACAGCCATCTTCGATGCTGTTTGAAGATTAAAACAATTGGATTGGATTTCATGTAAACTGGTTTTTAAAGACATGGATGGCGTTTGATCTTCGAGTGCGGGCTTTCTTCGATTCAAAGAAAGGTGTTTGCATATTTCACAGGCATATGCAGTAACGTCTGTTACCTGCACCACCTGCGTTCTGGCAGCAAGCCGCAAGCTGCAGTAGTCTGGATGTTTAATGACGGCTTGCCCCCTGACCTTTAGATACGATTGGAGTGTAAATGAGGACGGAGGTGGGGAGAGAAGTTCGACGCTGTGAGCCTCATAGCTCTCTTGGCAGGGGCTTTTTCAGCCCCCACGCTGCCCTCATCGTTGCTCCCTGAATGGACACAGAAGTCGGGAGCAAGGCACCACAGTGGTGAGGATCATCGACTACCATTCTTTTGACCGTTTTTTGCATGGAATTGAGGATGAACTATGTATATGCAGCACGAACTTTGTTTGGTAACGTCGCTCTGCTCAAATTGAGTTAAAGATGGATGAGACTGTTCCTGCGCCATGTATTCCTAAATTGACAATATTTTTTGAAAAATGGTGACAATATATTGTGTGCCTATGATTATAATATGAACCATTTGTGGCGAACAATTATGAATAATTAAGGATATTTGCATGATATCTTGCATTTAAATGAAATAACTTTATTAATTTAACAATTTTGGCGAGGAAAGTAAAGTTTCTCTTCTATTTTCTTTGTTGAACCAGCATTTAAAGAGCGTGTAAAATGGTGATAAGTTTGGATTGATAAAGGCTGTTTCATCAGCCGATACGCGTCTCATAGAATTTACAGCCATCTTCGATGCTGTTTGAAGATTAAAACAATTGGATTGTATTCCGTGTAAACTAGTTTTAAAAGACATGGATGGCATCTGATCTTTGAGTGCGGGCTTTCTTTGATTCAAGGAGAGGTGTTTGCATATTTCACAGGCGTTTGCAGTAATGTCTGTTACCTGCACCACCTGCGTTCTGGCAGCAAGCCGCAAGCTGCAGTAGTCTGGACATATATATATATGGCAGAAGACTGAAAATAAAATATTTGCACCATTGGAGGTCTGCACTCGTCTTTGTTCCGCTGGCAGCAGGATGCATCACGAGGAAAAGTGATATATATATATACATATATATATATGTATATATACACAGAGTTAAAAAACCAAAGGTTACTGGGATGTTATAGTTCTAGATATAAACACACGCATACACATATATATTAACTACTGGCAACCACCAATAGATAGTTATAGTTAGGATGTAGTTTCCATAGGAAGCGCGTTTTTCATTTGCCAAAACCTTTGGTGTCGTTTGACGAATCCTCATGAAAGTTTCAAAACTAAAAAGGCAGTAACGTTAGCTGCTGTTTTTGTGGTGCAATGGCTGAGAAAAAGGGGGGTCCTAAAACGCTTTTTCTCCATGTTAATTTCCATAGGAATCTTTAGACAGGCTACAGCCCAAACTGCTGAACAGAATCACACCAAATTAGGCAGAAAGGTAGCTCCTGGTCCAGAAAGTGCCCTTTTTGTTAAATGGTATGAATCAGTTCAGTAGTTGCTGAGAAATGTAAAGAAATTCTCAGTTGTATATATAGGAACGCGGTGGGTCCGTGACACCTCCCGTACTCGTGCTAAGATCTGATTGGCTGCCAACACTTCAAACCAGGAACTTTATAAAAAAAAGAAAAGGGGGCAGGGTAGAAACACCCTACCCCTTAGGCCTTTTGGTGGGGTCCCACAGGGTCCTCCCAGGGCCAGAAAAGCATTTTTTTAAATTGAAATTCGTCTGGAGTTGCGCTGGATCCGTGACTCCCACCAAAAATAAATTAATGAAGTGCAGTCTCTCACGCTTCATTTAATCTAGGCCCCCAGGTGGGCCAGGTCCCAGGGGATTATTTAAATAGTGGTGCGGGGGACCGCCACTGCCCCGAGGCTGGAGATATTGAAATGCAGGGGGTCAATACGGCCCCCCCTAGCCCTGGGGATTGCCACCTCCTTGAGGCTAGATTTAATATTCAATATAAAAGCGGGGCTTCTGTGCCCCCCTGCTGGCCCCGCGACTTCTACCTCCCGGGCCACACTGTTTATTTTTTAAAAATAATGCGGGGAAGGCCTTAGGGACTCCCCCGCTGTCCTGGGGGCTGCCACCTTCTCAGGGCAAAAATAGAATAATTAAGGGGGGTTCATTGCGGACCTCCGGCCATGGAGACCACCACACCCCTGGGACAAATTTGAAGAAAGGAGGGGGGCTGCGTGGCTCCTCTATAGGAGCCCTACATGGCCCTATCGACCACCCTCCCCCAGGGCCAGCTCCAGCAATGTCCCGGTTTGCCCACCTCTGGTACATTGCAGTTTGCTATGGCTTGACGGGAGCACCACTCCCATCAAGCTATAACAAACACTGCTCTGCTTCATGGAAATGAGAGCATTAAAAATGCTCTTGCTTGCACGAAGCGGAGCAGATTGCTTTTGGACAGAGGGAGCTGCTTGCTAGCTGCCCCCCTCCCATGTGTATAAAAAAAAAATATTTTTAAAAAGAGCAGGTTTTGGGAGTTAGGGTCCCCGGGCCAAAATCAGCCCAGTGAAGGGAATGCTAGGAGGTCTTCTGAGGCCACGCCCCCTTTTTCCACTGCTCTGCAAACACAGCTCATGATGCACTACTGGTTGGGGGATGAATTCCATTTTACTCCTGAGGGACCTTGGGGGTCAGGAAGCCCTCCTGGTACCTCTTGCAAGTCCTGCACTGCAGGATTCGTCAGAGCTAGTCAAGGCCCAACCTCTATTCTCCACCACTCTGAAAACACTACTACTAGTCAAAAAATCAAAGAAATTCACTGAAAAAACAAACGGCTACAGGGACGTTATAGTTCGGAGTTGGCATTTAAAAAAATATTAGATATTCACTGGAAAATCCAAAGGTTACAGGAACATTATAGTTAGGAAATGAAATTGAAAAAAAACTTAGAAATTCACTGAAAAAAACAAAGGTTACAGAGAAAGAAAGGTTATATGGGGGAGTGAGTGGGTGCGTCAGAAATTCTGTGGATGGTGTCTTCAGTGATGTAATCAGTGATGTCATTTGAGATGTCATCAGTGATGTCACTGACCATGTCATGAGTGATGCAATATGTGAGGTCATAAGCAGTACATTGTGGAGGCGTGAGTTATTGCTGAATTTCTCTGGTTTTGTATGAGTGACAGCTGAGCCTAATTATAACGTCTCAGTGAATTTCTAAGGGTTTTTTTAATTCAATTTCCTAACTATAATGTCCCAGTAACCTTTAGTTTTTTAGTGAATATAAATATATACACACTTATATGTATATATATATATATATATATATATATATATATATATATATATATATATATATGTATATATTATCTACTGGCGGTCGCCAGTAGATAGTTATAGTTAGGACCTAGTTTCCATAGGAAAAGCGTTTTTTCTTTTCCCAATAACTTTGGCGCCGGATGACAAATCTTCGCAAAATTTTCAAAACTAGTGGGGCGCTCCGGTCAGCTCCTATCCTGAAAGTTTCGGGGTTATTCGTCAAGCGGGGGCCGAGAAAAAAGGGGGGTCCCAAAACGCGTTTTCCCCATGTTATTTCCCATAGGAAACTTTAGACATGGCTACAGCCCGAACTGCTGAACGGAATTACACCACATTTGTCAAAAAGGTAGCCCGTGGTTCAGAAAGCACCCTTTTTTTTAAATGGTGTAAATCCGTTCAGTAGTTCCTGAGAAATTCAAATAATAGAGGTCAAAAAATCAATTTCCCATAGGAAACTTTAGACACGGTTACAGCCAAAACTGCTGAACGGTATTACACCAAATTTGGTAAAAAGGTAGTGCTTGGTTCAGAAAGCGCCCTTTTTTTTAAATGGTGTAAATCCGTTCAGTAGTTTTTGAGATATTAAAGGAAAAAATCTTTATATATCTGGGCGGGACCTAACTACACAAGCACGAGCTTGGCTCTAATTGGCTGCCAACACTTCAATCCTGGAAGTGTTGGCAGCCATCTTGGTGCAATGCTTTTTAGGTCTCGCCTAGCAATGCAGCGCATGCGCTGCCCACTACACAAACACCACTGCACTGCCCTAAACCATAAAACACTACCCCAGCATGACCCCCTACACTGCACGAACACCACTGCACTGCCCTAAACTCTAAAACACTACCCCAGCACAACCCCCTACACTGCCCGAACACCACTGCACTGCCCTAAACCCTGAAACACTACCCCAGCATGACCCCCTATACTGCCCGAACACAACTGCACTGCCCTAAACCCTCAAACACCACCCCCAGCATGACCTCTACACTGCCCGAACATCACTGCACTGCCCTAAACCCTGAAACACTACCCCCAGCAAGACCCCCTACACTGCCTGAACACCACTGCACTGCCCAAAACCCTGAAACATCACCCCCAGCAAGACCCCCTATACTGCCTGAACACCACTGCCCTAAACCCTGAAACACCACCCCCAGCAAGACCCCCTACACTGCCCAAACACCACTGCACTGCCCTAAACCCTGAAACACCACCCCCAGCACGACCCCCTACACTGCCCGAACACCACTGCTCTGCCCAAAACCCTGAATCACCACCCCCAGCATGACCCCCTACACTGCCCGAACACCACTGCACTGCCCTAAACCCTGAAACATCACCCCCAGCAAGACCCCTACACTGCCCGAACTCCACTGCCCTAAACCCTGAAACACCACCCCCAGCAAGACCCCCTACACTGCCCGAACACCACTGCACTGCCCTAAACCCTGAAACACCAGCCGCAGCACGACCCCTACATTGCCCGAACACCACTGCACTGCCCTAAACCCTGAAACACCACCCCCAGCATGACCCCCTACACTGCCCGAACACCCCTGCACTGCCCTAAACCCTGAAACACCACCCCCTGCACGACCCCCTACACTGCCCGAACACTACTGCACTGCCCTAAACCCTGAAACACCACCCCCAGCATGACCCCCTACACTGCACGAACACCCCTGCACTGCCCTAAACCCTGAAACACCACCCCCTGCACGACCCCCTACACTGCCCGAACACTACTGCACTGCCCTAAACCCTGAAACACCACCCCCAGCATGACCCCTAGACTGCACGAACACCACTGCACTGCCCTAAACCCTGAAACACCACCCCCAGCAAGACCCCCTACACTGCCCGAACACCACTGCACTGCCCTAAACCCTGAAACACCAGCCCCAGCACGACCCGCTACACTGCCCGAACACCACTGCACTGCCCTAAACCCTGAAACACCACCCCGTGCACGACCCCCTACACTGCCAGAACACCACTGCACTGCCATAAACCCTGAAACACCACCCCCAGCACGACCCCCTATATTGCCCAAACACCACTGCACTGCTCTAAACCCTGAAACACCACCCCCTGCACGACCCCCTATACTGCCCGAACACTACTGCACTGTCCCAAACCCTGAAACACCACCCCCAGCACGACCCCTACACTGCCCGAACACCACTGCCCTAAACCCTGAAACACCACCCCCAGCAAGACCCCTTACACTGCCCGAACACCACTGCACTGCCCTAAACCCTGAAACATCACCCCCAGCAAGACCCCCTACACTGCCCGAACACCACTGCACTGCCCTAAACCCTGAAACACCACCCCCAGCATGACCCCCTAGACTGCCCGAAAACCCCTGCACTGCCCTAAACCCTGAAACACCACTCCCTGCACGACCCCCTACACTGCCCGAACACTACTGCACTGCCCTAAACCCTGAAACACCACCCCCAGCATGACCCCCTACACTGCCCGAACACCACTGCACTGCCCTAAACCCTGAAACATCACCCCCAGCAAGACCCCCTACACTGCCCGAACACCACTGCCCTAAACCCTGAAACACCACCCCCAGCAAGACCCCCTACACTGCCCGAACACCACTGCACTGCCCTAAACCCTGAAACACCAGCCCCAGCACGACCCCCTACATTGCCCGAACACCACTGCACTGCCCTAAACCCTGAAACACCACCCCCTGCACGACCCACTACACTGCCCGAACACCACTGCACTGCCCTAAACCCTGAAACACCACCCCCAGCATGACCCCCTACACTGCCCTAACACCCCTGCACTGCCCTAAACCCTGAAACACCACCCCCTGCACGACCCCCTACACTGCCCGAACACTACTGCACTGCCCTAAACCCTGAAACACCACCCCCAGCATGACCCCCTACACTGCACGAACACCACTGCACTGCCCTAAACCCTGAAACACTATCCCCAGCAAGACCCCTACACTGCCCGAACACCACTGCACTGCCCTAAACCCTGAAACATCACCCCCAGCAAGACCCCTACACTGCCTGAACACCACTGCCCTAAACCCTGAAACACCACCCCCAGCAAGACCCCCTACACTGCCCGAACAACACTGCACTGCCCTAAACCCTGAAACACCACCCCAGCATGACCCCCTACACTGCCCGAACACCACTGCTCTGCCCAAAACCCTGAAACACCAGCCGCAGCACGACCCCCTACACTGCCCGAACACCACTGCACTGCCCTAAACCCTGAAACACCACCCCCAGCACGACCCCCTACACTGCCCGAAAACCCCTGTACTGCCCTAAACCCTGAAACACCACCCCCAGCACGACCGCCTACACTGCCTGAAAACCACTGCACTGCCCAAAACCCTGAAACACCAGCCCCAGCACGACCCCCTACACTGCCTGAACACCACTGCACTGCCCTAAACCCTCAAACACCAGCCCCAGCACGACCCCCTACACTGCCCGAACACCACTGCACTACCCTAAACCCTGAAACACCAGCCCCAGCAAGACCCCCTACACTGCCCGAACACCACTGCACTGCCCTAAACCCTGAAACACCAGCCCCAGCAAGACCCCTACACTGCCCGAACACCACTGCACTGCCCTAAACCCTGAAACACCAACCCCAGCAAGACCCCCTACACTGCCCGAACACCACTGCACTGCCCTAAATGCTGAAACACCAGGCCCAGCAAGACCCCCTACACTGCACAAACACCATTGCACTGCCCTAAACCCTGAAACACCACCCCCAGCAAGACCCCCTACACTGCCCGAACACCACTGCACTAAACCCTGAAACACCACCCCCAGCAAGACCACCTACACTGCCCGAACACCACTGCACTGCCCTAAACCCTGAAACACCACCCCCAGCACGACCCCCTACACTGCCCGAACACCACTGCACTGCCCTAAACCCTGAAACACCACCCCAAGCATGACCCCCGACACTGCCTGAACACCACTGCCCTAAACCCTGGAACACCAACCCCAGCAAGACCCCCTACACTGCCCGAACACCACTGCACTGCCCTAAACCCTGAAACACCACCTCCAGCACAACCCCCTACACTGCCTGAACACCATTGCTCTGCCCTAAACCCTGAAACACTGCCCCCAGCAAGACCCCCTAAACTGCACTGCCCTAAACCCTGAAACATCACCCCCAGCAAGACCCCCTACACTGCCCGAAAACCACTGCCCTAAACCCTGAAACACCACCCCCAGCACGACCCCCTACACTGCCCGAACACCACTGCACTGCCCTAAACCCTGAAACACCAGCCTCAGCATGACCCCCTACACTGCCCGAACACCACTGCACTGCCCTAAACCCTGAAACACCAGCCCCAGCACGACCCCGTAAACTGCCCGAACACCACTGCACTACCCTAAACCCAGAAACACCACCCCCAGCATGACCCCCTACACTGCCCTAGCACCACTGCACTGCCCTAAACCCTGAAACACCAGCCCCAGCACGACCCCTACACTGCCTGAACACTACTGCACTGCCCTAAACCATGAAACACCATCCCCAGCATGACCCCCTACACTGCACGAACACCACTGCACTGCCCTAAACCCTAAAATACCAGCCCAGCACGACCCCCTACACTGCCCGAACACCACTGCACTGCCCTAAACCCTGAAACATCACCCCCAGCAAGACCCCCTACACTGCCCGAACACCACTGCCCTAAACCCTGAAACACCACCCCCAGCAAGACCCCCTACACTGCCCGAACACCACTGCACTGCCCTAAACCCTGAAACACCAGCCCCAGCACGACCCCCTACACTGCCCGAACACCACTGCACTGCCCTAAACCCTGAAACACCACCCCGTGCACGACCCCCTACACTGCCAGAACACCACTGCACTGCCCTAAACCCTGAAACACCACCCCCAGCACGACCCCCTATATTGCCCGAACACCACTGCACTGCTCTAAACCCTGAAACACCACCCCCTGCACGACCCCCTATACTGCCCGAACACTACTGCACTGCCCCAAACCCTGAAACACCACCCCCAGCACGACCCCTACACTGCCCGAACACCACTGCCCTAAACCCTGAAACACCACCCCCAGCAAGACCCCCTACACTGCCCGAACACCACTGCACTGCCCTAAACCCTGAAACATCACCCCCAGCAAGACCGCCTACACTGCCCGAACACCACTGCACTGCCCTAAACCCTGAAACACCACCCCCAGCAAGACCCCCTACACTGCCCGAACACCACTGCACTGCCCTAAACCCTGAAACACCAGCCCCAGCACGACCCCCTACACTGCCCGAACACCACTGCACTGCCCTAAACCCTGAAACACAACCCCCAGCACGACCCCCTACACTACCCGAACACCACTGCACTACCTAAACCCTAAAATACTCCCCCAGCACGACCCCCTACACTACCCGAACACAACTGCACTGCCCTAAACCCTCAAACACTCCCCCAGCACGACCCCCTACACTACCCGAACACCACTGCACTGCCCTAAACCTAAAACACTCCCCCAGCACGACCCCCTACACTACCCAAACACCACTGAACTGCCCTTAACCCTGAAACACTACCCCCAGCAAGACCCC
>CAWUFW010033787.1:0-11872 GCA_963921515.1 Calotriton arnoldi
AGAAAGCAAAAAGTCAGGGGAAACACGCCAAAGGATGCCAAGTCTAACAGGGGATTTGGGAATTGTTTTTCTGTTTACCAGGCAATTGCACAACCATGTACTATACAGTCAGCTGTAGCGCTAATAGATATCTGCGAACTCATCAGAACATATTATATGATATCACACACACACAATTAGGGGTATTCAAATAAATTAAATCTACTCTTAATACTTTACAATGAGCAGTAGGGTGAAACCGTCACAACTTAATTTGCTTACCTGGAATGTTCAGGGTCTGAATAATCCGAAAAAAATACGTCAAATATTTGCATATCTTGACAGACACCATATAGATATAGCCCTACTGCAAGAAACCCACCTATCGAAAGCAACTAAACATAGCTTAGGAAACAGATGGGCTGAAGCTACTATCACATCGTCGTACTCATCATACTCCATGGGAGTTATGATCCTAGTGAAAAAGGGGGTAAACTTTATTGTAAATCCCACACAGACAGATGAATGTGGCCGGTATATCATTGTAACTGGTCAACTTCGAGGTCACAACCTACGATTAGTGAATGTATATGGACCAAACATGGATGACCCTGAATTTTTCAATCATATACGGAAGCAGTTGAGAGATTTGCCCCAGATGGAGACTCTGTGGGGGGGGACTTTAATCTGGCACTAAATGATGACATTGACAGATCAGGTGCTACTAAAGAACCTCATACTCGTGCAGTACGAATAATACAGGAGAGTATGACAGAATTCAATTTGATGGATGTGTGGAGACTGCGAAATCCACTTGCGATGGCAGCTACACATAGCTCCGCCATACATAATAGCTGGTCGCGTATAGATTACTGGCTAACGACCGCAGTAGCAAGTACTTGGACACGCGAGATACATCATTTGCCAAAGACACTATCGGATCATAATCCAATCCTGCTCTCTATAGACCTTCCTAACTATATTCCGCCACCATATATCTGGCGCTTTAATGCCAAAGCTTTACTAGATGAACCATACAAAATTGCTATCCAGCAAGCCATAGAGGAATACTTCCAATTTAATCAACACTCTGTAGACAATGCTAGCTTGGTGTGGGAAGCATTCAAGGCCACTATCCGTGGAGTGTGCATTAACACCACAGCGGGCATTCTAAAAGATATCCGTAACCAACTTACAAAATGTGAAGGCAAACTCAAACATTTAGAGAGAGAATATGAACATACCCACAACACTGCTCTACTAGGCACTATACGTGAAACTCTATCCGAATACCAGGACTTTGCAGATAGTGAACTTAAATATGTGTCGAGGAGACCAATAGCAAGAACATACGGGGAGGGCGGTAGATCAGGACGCGTACTAGCACACAAAATCTGTTATGAACGCACACCACAGGCAGTACTTAAAGTTAAGGATAAACAGGGTATCCTACAATATGATACACAAGGTATATTGAAAGCCTTCATGTCCACATATGGGGAGCTATATGCCACACGTAATACAGTGGACCGGCCTAAAAAATATTAACATATCTTGAGGATATTGCCATAGCCTGGTTGTCAGATCATCAACGTGAATACTTAGCACAACCAATTACAATTGAAGAAGTTACTGAAGTAATAAAAACCCTGCCCAATGGAAAAGCGCCCGGACGGATTCACGGGTGAATTTTATAAGGAATATGTCGACCTACTAGCACCTCCCCTTGTGGAAATGTATGGCGACGCTCATAGCAAACAAATCCTCCCACCCACACTTAGGGAAGCCATGATTATAGCCCTCCTAAAACCAGATAAGGACCCTGAAAACTGTGAATCTTACCGCCCACTTTCTTTAATAAATACGGACGCAAAAATACTAGCCAAACTCATTGCCACATGTCTGCAACCGCTTATGTCTATTATTATACTCCCGGATCAATCGGGTTTATACCCCATCGCTCTACGGCACATAATATACGCACCCTCTTTGCACTATCCCATCAAGTCAATCCAGAACTCAAGGCAGCGGCGGTACTGTTGGATGCCGCCAAGGCATTTGATTCGGTAGAATGGCCCTATCTATTTACGGTACTGCAGAAAATGGGTCTACCCCCAATCCTGCTACAATAGATTAACATTTTATATACGAAACCCGTAGCACGTATAAAAATAAATAAGTATGTTTCGGACACGATACAAATTACACGAGGAACTAGACAGGGATGCCCCCTTTCACCCCTGCTATTCGCCATTGCTCTCGAACCGTTGGCGTGCAAAATTAGACAGCATCACAAAAACACAGCCCTGCAATTTTTACAACGCCCTATAAATATTTCCATGTATGCTGACGACATGGTGCTATATGTCCGTGAACCACAGGATAATCTGTCTCCCCTCCTTAGAGAATACATTAAATTTAGTGGACAATCAGGACTCCAAATAAATTGGAGTAAATCAACCATCATCCCGCTGACAGAAATTACAACGCCGCATCCAGCGGACTTCCCACTAGAGTGGCAGTCAGAACCTGTCCGGTATCTCGGCATCTGGTATGACAGAGATCCTGTAGTGGTTATACGTGCAAACTATGGCACTGCAATAAGTAAACTGGAAGAAAAGGTAGAAAGATTGATACATCTACCACTATCCCTGTTAGATAGAATGGCTATAGTAAAGATGGTCATACTTCCCCAATTTTTATATCTTTTTAATAACATTCCCATAACTCCGCCAAAATCGGTATTTCAAAGACTGACAACCAGCGTAACCCGACTTATTTGGGCTGGTAAGCAAGCACGCATTGAACTACGCGCGCTGACACTCCCATACTCAAAGGGGGGTTTCAAGGTCCCTGACTTTCTGCTCTACTATCTCTGTGCCCAGGCACAATATGCACACTATTGGTATCATCCGATCAGATATCTCCCACATATGGCGGTCGAGGACGGCGACGCCCATCCAATTACGCTTCAATATATTCTACCACACCCCCGAGCGCATGTCCCGAAACATGAAATAAATACCATTCGCACTACCAATCTAGCATGGAAGAGAATGGGGAAATTGGCACACAGACTTCCACTGTATGCACCAGCACTGCCTTTACCGCACCACCCGGCCATCTCGGTAACTCAGGAAAAAGTGGGCATGACGCTACTGCAGCAGGTTGGAATAGATGAGATGGGCGATCTATATAACGACGGAATATTTATAGAAACTGACGACCTTCAATATATTAGCAACCAAACACTCCTCTTCAAATTTACATACCATAGACTAAGAGGTGCAATTAAAGATCACTATCCGGCCTTTCCTGCAGAACCACCAACACTTCAAGCATTACAAATGATCATCACTAATCCGCATAATATTCACCTAGTGACCAAACTATATGTCCTATTACAGAATGACATAGCAGGCACCACACATAAAGCGCGCGAAAGGTGGTCGGTTGTTTTAGATACACCCCTTCTCGAGGAGGAATGGACCACTTGCTGTGCTCTAACTGACCTGCTTACCCCGAATGGAAATCTGCGTCTTATACATTACAAGTACCTACATCAAACAAATCATACACGGACTAAATTAAAAAAATGCGGCCTTCGTTCAGATGCGTGTTGTAAACGATGTGGTATCGATGAAGCAGATTTTATACATTTAGCGTGGCACTAGGGAATACTGGAAAACTGTAACAGAAATATTAAGCGCTGTAATAGGAACCAAAATTGATTGTACAATCCGTATATGTCTGCTGGGGCTTGTGACAAATCTGAGATCAACTAACCGTAAAATCTGTGCAGTCGCACTACTATTGGCTAAAAGAAGGCTGTCTATGTATTGGAATGGCAAGAAATACCCCACGAGTAAACAATGGCTGCATGATATGGTGTATTGTAAGGACACACTGAAAACCTATGAAGAAGAGCTTCCATCACGATCCAAACCCAGAGACTATTGGATCCCTTTAACGCTTTACCTACAGTCCCATTCAATTGATTAACTACCTCCTAGTATATATTGTGATGTATTCTGATTGTAGATGTGTCAGTAATGTATATTGTATTGTACTAAACAAATGCGACATGGATACAACTCGAAAGTTGGGGCGAGTGTGCATATTAGCCTGTATCTTCTTTGTTTTTTGTTTTTTTTGGCGTATGTTTTTGATTCGCCTTACAATAAAATTTAATAAAAAAACAAAAAAAACAAGAACTACGATTCATCACCAGATTTAACATTCAACGTGGTGAAGTGAGGCACATATTCCGAAACAATTGGCATCTTCTGTGTAGTGACCCAGTCATTGGACATAAGATAAGTAAAAACCCTTAATGACTTTTCGAAGGGCAAGGTCGATGAGGGATGACCTTGTAATTAGCAGTCCAGAGATGAGAGTGGGTGGAACATGGTTGAAAGGCAGAGGAGGTTTCTCCAAATGCCACAGATGTAAGGCTTGTAAATATGGAGTCAACATTAAGAAACTACCTATACCATTCACAGAACAGGTGTGGACAATTCAACAACCTCTGCACTGCAAAAGTGATCATGTAGTGTATGTTTTACGCTGTAGCTGTCAGAAAATGTATATAGGCAGTACTATATTGAATGTCCACCAGAGAATAATTCAACACATCAGAGCGATTGTAAACAAAGACTCTACCCATCCATTGGCGAGGCACTTTGAGTCAGTACATAACAGCAAGTGGACAATTTGCAATATTTTGCTATAGACCAGGTACTGATTCGAAATGGAGGAGGAAACAGAAAATGCTGCTTGAGACAGCTGGCATTGAAACATATTTTAAGATTCAATACGAAGGTCCCTATGGGTCTCAACATTGAAGAGGACCTGCATGTTCATTTAGAGTTTGGGTTGCCTTTGTATTGAACACAGTCTGAGAGCCAATATGTATAATAACCTGAGAGTAAGGGAGGGAAAGTTTTATTACTTTGAGCACAGAGCACTTTAATCATGCATATGTGTATTAGAAGAGTGGGCAAAGGGGAGAAACAGTAGGTACATTGCACATTAGGCCACTTGCCCAGAAATCTTAAAATTCTTAAAAAATCATTGATGAAAACATGAAGTTTGCACTTGGCACCTTTTCGTGGGATAGGACAGTAATTTGTGTATGGCGGCTAAGAGGTATTTACTTCTAGTTGCTTATTGTTTTATATATATAATACCTTCTTACTTGTTGCACCTTATTATGTAACAATTCACTGTTTGCACTTTATTTAAGTGTATATATGTTTACATACTGATTTAGCACATTATCAGTGTGTTCAGGCAATTGTTTGAACTCAGGGATATAAGTTGCGGGCCTGAGACTAAAAGGTGCAACATATGTCTGTGCATTATAGCTTCATGATTAATGTTGCCTGGTACCAATTTGGTAGAAAAGCGGTTGTTGTTACGCACTCAGCACTTTATGAACAATTAGCACTGGTGTGTGAAAATAGAAATTTAAAAATATTTCCAGCAAGGGTTTACTGTGAGAGGAGACACTATGCACTTTGAAAATAAGGACTCTATGAACTGCACTAGCACTTTCATAATCTCTGGATGTCAAAGGGACATTTGAACCCTTGCAGAATAAAAAGTGAATGTGTAGATTGTCATATTAAATTGAGGTACAAGAATTTGACACTCAGAGGTTTGCAGCACCGTATTTGCAGTATTGCCCATATTGTCATAAAATCACAGTATGCATATAAGGATTAAGCACTTATTAGAGAGTCACGATTTATGTTTTATTTTGAAGTCAGCGAATATGACAATATCGTTATTTCTGATTTGTAAGGTTTATTTTGCTCAAGGTTTGAGTTATACAGTGCAATTGTGAAAACATTGGAAAAAACTTTATTGTACGTGAAATGATGGACAAATTTGCGCTGTCACTTTAAGGATTGTGTAGAGAAAAAAAGTATAAATTGCATAAAATGGCGTTAGGGCATTGTTGTGAGAAAGACCACGGAGTCGGTCGAAACCGTGTAGGGACCTGTTTGTTATTGAGAACGGGTTTGCTGAGTTATTTATATTATCTACTGGCGGTCGCCAGTAGATAGTTACAGTTAGGGCCTATTTTCCATAGGAAATCCGCAACATTCTATTTGAAAAAACTCTTGCATCGGTTGACGAATCTTCGCAAAATTTTCAAACTTTATGGCCCGCTCCGGTCCGCTCCTATCCTGAAAGTCTCGGGGTGATTCGTCAAGCGAGGGCCGAGAAAAAAGGGGGCTCCCAAAACGTGTTTTCCCCATTCATTTTCCCATAGGAAACTTTAGCCACGGCTACAGCCCGAACTGCTGAACGGAATTACACCAAATTTGGCAAAGAGGTAGTTCTTGGTTCAGAAAGAACCCTTTTGTTAAATGGTGTAAATCCGTTCAGTAGTTGCTGAGAAAATCAAAAGTAAAATCACATATATATCTATGGCCGCGTAGGGTCCGCGCACCCTCCCGATCACGAGCTGTATGCTAATTGGCTGTCAACACTCCAAATCAGGAAGTGTTGGCAGCCATCTTGTTCCTCGGTAGAACTGAGGAACAAGAAAGCAGTAAAAAAGTGCGCAAAATGCAAAAAGGGGGCAGGGTAGAAACACCCTGACCCCAGGGCCCAAAAAAAAAATTGTTTTTAAAAACAAATCGGCAAAAAACGCGCTGGGTGCGCGGATCCTGCCGATAAAAAAAAAAAACGAAGCGCGGACTCCCGCGCTTCGTTCTTAATTGGCCCCCGGGTGGGCCAAGTCCCGGGGGCATGCGGGGGTTTATCATATTTATGATGGGGGGCCTCTAAGGCCCCCCCAAGCCCCGGGGACCGCCACCCCCCGGGGCTTTACAAAAAAATGGTGCGGGAGGGCTCTGAGCCCTCCCGCAGCCCCGGGGACCGCCACCCCCCGGGGCTTCTTTTTTTAAAAATTCTATTACCTGTGTGGGGGGGGCTCCAGCCACCCCACACGCCCCAGGGACCGCCACCTCCCCGGGGCACTAAATATTTAAATATGGGGGTCCGTTACGGACCACCACCTCCCCGGGGCTGTGCACACCATGGGAGGGGGGCCGCGCGGCCCCCGTCCTGGAGCCCTTGATGGCCCTGGGGACCACCACCCTCCAGGGCCGGCTCCTGCAGTGTCCCGGGGTGCCTACCTGTACCTACACTGTAGTTTGCTATGACAGGACGGGAGCCTTGCGGCTCCCGCCCTGTCATAGCAAACTGCTTTGGTTTTTGGAAGAGAGAGCAGGAAACCTGCTCTCTCTTCCAAAACCAAAGACGATTGCTTTCCACATGGGGAGCTGCATCTTAGCAGCTCCCCATGTGGAAAAGCAATGCCGGCTCCCGAGGGACGCGGGGAGCCGGCGGGACCGTGGGGGGATTGGGGACCCCCCCACGGTCCCCAAAGGAGAGGGCCAGCCCCGGGGGATGGGGATCCCGGGGCTACAAGTGGCCCAGGAGGGAGGCCACGCGGCCCCCCTCCCCAAAATGAAATAAAAAATAAAAAAATAAATAAATAAATGCCGGCCCCGGGAGATGGGGTCCCCGGGGCCATAAGTGGCCTGAGGAGGGGGGCGACGCAGCCCCCCTCCATAAGTATTTTTGGAGAGAAAAAAATGCCAAGCCCCGGGGGATGGGGTCCCCGGGGCCGATTAAGGCCTGGGGAGGGGGGCCACGCGGCCCCCTTCCAAATTTTTCGTTTTTAAAAAAAAATATTAGGGGGCAGGCCCTGGGGGATGGGGTCCCCAGGGCCAAAAAATTAGAAAAAGAAGGGGGGCCACACAGCCCCCCTTCTTAAAAAACAAATTAAAAAAAATACCGGCATCGCGCTGGAGGCCACACCCCCTCCTTAGAGCACTCTGCAAACGCGCCCCCTGGCGCGTTTGCAGAAGGGGAACGAATTCCCCTTGAATACTGGGGGTCCCTGGGGGCCAACTAGCCCACCAGGAACCTCCAGTATGCGCCAGGGGGCTGCGTTGCAGAGAGGTGTTCTGAGGCCACGCCCCTTTTACACCTCTCTGCAACGCAGCTCTGTGGCGCTTAATGGAGGTAGCTGGTGGGCTAGTTGCACCCCAGGGACCCTCAGGATTCAAGGGAGTTAATCCCCCGACTTAAAACGCGCCACAAGGCGCGTTTGCACAGTGGTGAAGGGAGGGGCGGGGCTTCAGGTGACATGTGTGCAAACAGGCCCCGTGGCGCGTTTTAAGATGGGGAATTAAATCCCCTGCAATCCTGAGGGTCCCTGGGGGCCAACTACCCCACCAGGTACGTCCAGAAAGCACCACAGAGCTGTGTTGCAGAGAGGTGCAAAAAGGGGCGTGGCCTCTGAACACCTCTCTGCAACGCAGCTCCCTGGCGCATATTGGAGGTTCCTGGTGTGCTAGTTGGGCCCCAGGGACCCTCGGGATTGAGGAGGAATTAATTCTCCAACTTAAAACGCGCCACAGGGCGAGTTTGCAGACATGTCACCTCAGGCCTAACCCCCTTCCTTCACCATTGTGCAAAAATTCCTCTAAAATCAGCCGAACTACGAATTCCGATTTACTCACCTGTTATCAGGAGAGACCTCAGTGCTGCATCTTTGAGCCCAGTACTGATCCTGAAAAGTAATTTTAACCGTACTTACCAGTAACTTGAATTTCCTTCCATAGGATATCATTGCCTGCTTTTTGCTGAAAAAGTTTCTCAGTGTCAATTTTTAAAACATACAAATATTCCTCTAAAATCAGCAGAACTACGAATCCCGATTTACTCACATGTTATCAGGAGAGACCTCAGTGCTGCATCTTTTAGCCCAGTACTGATCCTAAAAAGTAATTCTAACAGTACTTACCAGTAACTTGAACTTCCTTCCATAGGCTAACATTGACTGGTTTCACTTGGAAATTCTTCTAAGTGTGGAGTTTTGGAAATTTATAATATTCCACTAAAATCAGCCGATCTACGAATTCCAATTTACTCACCTGTTATCAGGAGAGACCTCAGTGCTGCATCTTTGAGCCCAGTACTGATCCTAAAAAGTAATTCTAACCGTACTTACCAGTAACTTGAATTTCCTTCCATAGGCTAACATTGACTGGTTTCACTTGGAAATTCTTCTAAGTGTGGAGTTTTGGAACTTTATAATATTCCTCTAAAATCAGCTGAACTACGAATTCCAATTTACTCACCTGTTATCAGGAGAGACCTCAGTGCTGCATCTTTGAGCCCAGTACTGATCCTGAAAAGTAATTTTAACCGTACTTACCAGTAACTTGAATTTCCTTCCATAGGAATCCATTGTCTGGTTTTCAGCAGAAAAGGTTCAAAGTGTCGATTTTCACAAACTACAAATATTTATTAAAAATCGCCTGTATGACTTAAACGCATTCTTTCAACTGTTTACAGGAGATGCACCAGTGCTGGATCCAGGATCCACCACTGAGTAAGAAAAAGTAACGATAACACTACTTACCTGCTAAGTGAATTTCCTCCCATAGGATAACATTGGTGATTCTATGTGAAAAAGTTTCAAAGTGTCAACTTTTAAAATACAATAATATTCCTTAAAAATCACTACTGTAACCAAAACGCTTTTACTCAACTGTTTACAGGAGATGTCCCAGGACTGAATCTAGGATCAAGCCTGTGGTTAGAAAAGTAATCCATAAAGTAACTAATTGCATTTAACTAGAAATTCACATTGAGCTCAATGTTGCATTGTGTTTGAAATTGTGTTGCCCATTGCAACAACTGTAACTACTGTACTTAAAAGTCTATTGCCTATTTGCAAAGAATTTAAACTAAAGTAATTCATTCTGAGAAAGTATATTTTGTAATGTAATGTATAATGTAATTATAATGTAATTTAAAAAATAAAATATCTAAAAATAAATAGTTTAAAAAAATGTAGTAAATCAGTATCAAAAAAATAAATATAACAATTAATACATTTAAAAATTGTCATTTACAAAACCTTTGAAATTCACTGAAAAAACCATATGTTTGAGGCACGTTACAGTTAGGAATTAGCATTTAAAAAACCTTTGAAATTCACTGAAAAAACCATAGGTTTCAGGCACGTTATAGTTAGAAATTAGCATTTAAAAAACCTTTGAAATTCACTGAAAAAAACCATAGGTTTCAGGCACGTTATAGTTAGAAATTAGCATTTAAAAAACCTTAGAAATTCACTGAAAAAACCATAGGTTTTAGGGACAGTTATAGTTAGTTGGACATTTCACTCGTACAAAACCCGTGAAATTCCCCCATTATAGTTAGTTCAGCTAACTATAACTCGCGCCCCCGCAATGCACTGCTGATGACGTCACATATTACATCACTCATGACATGGTCAGTGACATCACTGATGACATCACTGATGACATCTCAAATGACATCACTGATGGCATCATCCATGTGATAATTTCATGCATCTTCTCACACCCTAATATAACTTTTGATACACCCACTCTAAATTACAGACTGCCATTCTCAAAACCATAGACACTCCAACACCAATAACTACATACCCACTCACTGATTCTTAGGTCTACACACAAATCCACTCACTCACCTGTACAGTCACTCATACTTACGGTCACTCAGTACATGACTATCATATGCACTCATACACCTACATAGACACTCACACACCGCCACTCATCCATAGAGGTACTCACACACCTAGTCAGTCATGCAAATAATTAATCACACTGCCATTTACTAACCTATACAGTTATACACACACCAGCTCACTTACTCATACAAATACTAGCACATTCTTACGCTCTTATACAATCACTAATACAAGTACACACTCATCCATACAGCCACTCTCACAATCACACACTCTCACTTATACCCATTTATATACTCCAACACACATATATACTGCCTTTCACACATGTAGTTACTGACGCATGTACCACTGAGATATACATTCACTCACTAACACACCCATACACACACTCACCCACCCATACAGTCCATCACAGATGCACTCTTGAAACCATGCACCCAGTGAATCACCCACTGATACATCTATGTGCAGTCACACACACCCCACCCACACAAACACTCAGGCACCCATACAGATACTCAGACAACCAATCAATAACTCATATAGACACTCATGTAGCTATTTAGAAACCCATGCAGCCACTTACACACCAACAGACAGACGGATAAAGACATTCACACAGTTTAGTTACTAACCCATGCATTTAGTAAGATACGTTTAATCACTCACTTATAGAGTCAGTCACGCACCTACTAAATCATCCATCCAGACACTTATACACCCACTCATTATTCAATACACCTTGGCATATATATTAAACATATTTAAACTTTATAGAAACACACAGTCACTGCATGATGTCATCAGTGATGTCATTTGAGATGTCATCAGTGATGTCATCAGTGATGTCACTGACCATGTCATGAGTGATGTAATATGTGACGTCATTAGCAGTGCATTGCGGGGGTGCGAGTTATAGTTAGCTGAACTAACTATAACGGGGGAATTTCACGGGTTTTGTACGAGTGAAATGTCCAACTAACTATAACTGTCCCTAAAACCTATGGTTTTTTTCAGGGAATTTCTAAGGTTTTTAAATGCTAATTTCTAACTATAACGTGCCTGAAACCTATGGTTTTTTCAGCGAATATATATATATATATATTCACTGAAAAAACCATAGGTTTCAGGCGCGTTTTAAGTTGGGGGATTAAGTCCCATTGAATCCTGAGGGTCCCCGGAGTCCAATTTGTTTTGCCCAGGGGGTCCTTGTGGGACCCCCTGAGCAAACCTAGGGGGTCAGGGTGTTTCTACCCTGCTCCTTTCTTAAAGCAGCTAAGTGATTTGCTCTCTACTCCTTGTCCCAGCAATAATGCAACTGAACGCTAACATTTG
>CAWUFW010033788.1:0-11870 GCA_963921515.1 Calotriton arnoldi
CAGCCACAGATAGCTCCCAGGGAGTGAGGGGCACACCTACATCACAACAGCCTGTCCAAACCTTATCATAAGGCATGTAAGGCTGCATTTCCTATTGTGTGTATGTTGGTGTACATGTTGTCCTGTGGGTGTCACCTGTGGGCAGCCACCCCCAGGCTGTGCACGTGTTAATGGGGACAGGATCCTGGGTGTTACGTGTACGTGACCACTGTGATGTGCAACTGTTCATATCTGTGCATGTGCCATGGTCACATTTCACAGTGGTGTTTGTGTATGTCATGTCACATACCCCGTGAGTCCCATGTGGGACGGTATGTTTGAGCCAGGGTGTCCCAGTGGCACAATAGTGATGGACCTCCACAGTCTTTGTGCATGTAGTGTTTACAATGTCTCTGATTTCATGTGCACAATGGGAGACAGTCTCCACATCCACGTTGTGTGTGCATGGACTCTGATGTTGTGCGTGTGTGTCACAGACGTCCATGTCTGTCCTGCCGTGGCAAGTGGGGCCACTACCTGTGGGGGTCATGTTTGTTTTGCTGTGGTGTACACATGATACTCCATGTGATGTCAGTGTCCATGTGGCATTACAGGGTCCCTGGGAATGTACCTGTCGTTGAGCTGTGGTGCCTGGGGCACATCTGTCCTCACATGTCACTGTGGGGGGTGATTGTGACACGGCAGCAGGAGATGGGAACTGTGACACGGCATCATGATATCCAATGGGCCAACCTGGGACAAATTGATGCCACCTGTAGGACCGTGTTGACAGATGTTGGCCATGTATGTACCATACATGTCCTTCCGGTACTGCACACTTCATGTAGTTGTGCCTCATAATGATGTATGTTGGGATCTTGAGTGTGTTCAATGCCGCATATGTGGGGTGACTGACAATCTTGCTTACTTCTCCTCTGCACTGCAGAGCTCCTGCTGTCCATCGGCCATTCCCAGACCTGGCAACGATGGTGGAACGGGACAGCATCCGACGGTACCGCTTCACCAGGCAGCTGATTGAGGATTTGGCAGTGCAGTTGTCCCCACATTTGCAGCCTGGCCGGCCGTATCCTACAGCGCTGACCCCCAAGGTGAAGGTGATGGCAGCCCTACACTTCTTTGCCACCGGTACCTTCCAACATACTGTGGCGACTGCTGGTGGGATGTCACAGACCATGTTCAGCCGTGTGCTCCGCGATGTTTTGGCGGCAATGTTGCTCTTCCTGAACCGGTACATCTATTTCCCTAGACTGCGACGACTCACTGACGTGAAGAGTGACTTTTATGCCCTGGGGAGGATGCCGCATGTAATTGGCTCCATTGATGGGACACATGTGGCTTTGGTACCACCACAGGCCCAGGAGCAGGCCTACAGGAACCGCAAGCACTACCACTCGGTCAATGCACTGGTGGTGTGTCTTGCAGACATGACTCATCACACACGTGTGTGCCCGTTTCCCTGGTTCAGCACACGATGCCTTTGTGATGAGGAGTAGTCGCATCCCCAGGATGATGGCACAGATGCAGAACCAGCGTGCCTGGCTTGTCGGTGTGTACTGACTTTGTGCCATTGTGTGTGATCTGATCTGTAGTATTCCGCCCACTTTTCCAAGTCAGCTAATGTGCACTTGTCTGTCCGTAGGTGACTCGGGATACCCCAACATGCCGTGGTTGCTGACACCCCTCAGGAACCCTGTGACACCTGCCCAGATGCGCTACAATGAGGCACATGGTCGGACCAGGAGAGTGATTGAGCGGACCTTTGGTCTCCTGAAGAGCCGCTTCCGCTGCCTGGACAAGACCGGAGGGTCCCTCCCATATGCCCCTGCGAAAGTGTGCAAGATTATCATCGTCTGCTGCATGCTCCACAACCTGGCAGTGCGGAAGGAGTTGCCTCTCATCCAGGATGACAATGACCAACATCCGCCACCTGTGGAGGATCCTGGCCTGGACCACGATGCCAGTGACGATGATGATGATGATGATGGTGATGGTGATGTCCGCACACAGCTCATCACCAACTTCTTTAGCTGAATGTGAGTATCCTGAGGTGTCATGTCAATGATGTGAGTTGGCATGATGTGTGGGTGGTGCTCTGGTGCTGTTGGAGTGTGTCCATGGGCTACTTGACTGGATGTGTGTTGCGATGTGTGGTGACAGGTGGGCTGTACTCCCCAACAGTGTTGACATGCTAACTTGGTTCTGGGTGGGTATCTTGTAACATGTATTGTGCATGAGTTTTGCTGTTCTGTCCTGTACTCCATTGCTTTTGACTGTGTGTCATTTCTGTCCTTCACAGGGTACTTTCAGATTCGTTTGGTCAACTGTGTCCACCGACGACGTGATTGCACATCCAGGCTGGTAGCTGTTGTGTCCCTACAGGTGATGTGCGCCACACCCATGGACTTCCTTCCGTCTACAGTTGTTGACTGTGTGCCCGCTACCAGGTGGGGTTACCTTGCATCTGTAGTGGTTACGGCATGTTGCAACTGTGTAATAAACCTGTGCTTCACTTTGTGATGTGCGTTGTCTGTGGTCACACATTTGACTGCCATTTGCTTACTGCACCTGTGGGCTACTTGACTACAACTGGGAATGGGTGTGGTGTCTGTGCATTGCACCGTCTTCCCTGGCAACATCAGTGTAGGCAATGAGTCAGATGGCCTAGGTGTGTATGTGTCGTGTAGCCCTGGTGGTGTGTCTCCCTCATGTGTGTCACGTTGCCTGTACTCACATGCCTGTGTTGTCCTTGCTGTTGCAGTTCACATACACAGTGTAATTTTGCAGTTCATCATCCCCATAACAGCACCCACGTTGGAATCACGACAGAGGCAAGTATGGTGTATTAGTGTGTTTATTGTGATACATTTGTGTTAATAGTGCATAGGATGGGTTGTGCTGTACATGAATCTTGCAATCCCAAGTTCCTAGGTGAATTGAAAGTCCGGGTAGACAGGATCCCCAGTATCGGGGCCACAGTTGTCTGACACATTGGTCCAACTTGTACTCCTCATGCAATGTGTGGGAGTAGTGTTGCCGTCAACAGGGTGAACAGTCTGTGCACAAAGGCGAACATCCAGAACAGGTTCAGGCTTCCTGGGAGTTGCGCTTGGCCACCGGCCTCTCACTTTTCCCTCCTCGGACGACCCCTCTTCTTGGGGGGGCCCTCAAGTGCAGGCTGCTGCGGTGCAGGGGACTCTCCGCCAGAGTCCTCCTCCCTCCCTGTGGCAGTTGCAGTTTGTTCGGCACCAGATGTTGTTGGCACACAGGGAGGTGTGGACTGGTTGCTGTTCATCTGGCGGAGGCATTGTAAAATGTCCCTGTGCACCGCCGTCATCTCATGCAGTGCATCCCACTTGGACTCCACGCGGGACATGTGTGAGTCCATACGGGACATGTGTGACTCCACGTGGGACATGTGGGAGTCCAAGCGGGCATGATGGGCAGCCTGCTGCTGTTTAATGTCTCTGAGGAGCCCCACTACCTGGCTGAGCTCTCCGGTGCTGGACTGGTACGCATCAGCTATGCGTACCAGTTGTGGGTCGTCATGCACACCAGCAACGTCTGCAAGCAGCGACCTCTGTCTCCCACCCCTCCCACCACCCCTGCTGACATGTGCAGTGTGTGCAGTGGCACGCACAGATAACCCTGGTCCACCTTGGGGGTTGGTGGTGGTGGTGGTGTCCATGGCCCCAGGTTGGTCCAGGGTCACTGTGCTGGTGTTGCTCCTTATTCTGTCCATGTCGGCAGGGATGGTATTCGCGGTGACAGTCGTTGTAGGGGTGGGTGCAGGGGTGCAGCTGGTGGTCCTGCTGGTGCTGCATGTTGACTTGCACCGGATGTGCCAGGTTGTTCTTCATCGTCCGAGGAGGACAGAGGCTGTACGATGCCAGTGAGCTCGGCATCCTCTTGAGCCTGGGACTGGGACTCCTCAGCGTCTGCTGCTGTGTCCCCATCATCACCTGTTTTGGGAGAACCAAACAATGTATGTCATGTTTCTGCAGGCATCAATGGTTGACACACATGACAGTTGTGACTGTGCCTCTGGGTGCGGGCCTGTACATTGCATTGTCCTAAGTCGTCACAGTCAGGGGTTGATATTGGTGTGGCACATTGTCCTGCATTATTTGGGCATTTCTATGTATTTTCTGGGGTGTGAACATGGTCTGCATTGCTTGTGTTTGGTTGACAGCCGGACCTCCTTCCCACCCACCCAGCCAGTCAGTTATCCCACCATGGAACGTGCTTGCATTGCAGGGAGTGGAAGTTGTCTCTCAGGATGTCAGTCAGTGGTGTCCTGCTGTTTGTTGGTGCACAGTTGGCAGCAGGGCCTTGTGCTCCCCACAGCAGTAGCCAGTGTCAGCCATCTTGTGAGTCCTTCTCCACTCCCTGTGATGTGAGCATGGTTCAGGGTGGTGTTGATGGGACAGTTGTGGGGGTGAGCTATGTCTGTGACTACGACTCCCATCATGCCATTGCCTCCACCCCACTTGCCAGCATTCCCATACTTACTTGCTTTTGTGTGGAGTTCAGTGGGTGTGGGTGTGAGGGCAATGGCAAGATGGCTGACAGTGGTGTCCTGCTGTTGGTTGGTGTGCAGTACCCAGCATGCCCTTGTGCTCCCCACGACACAGCAACAGTGTCAGACATCTTTGATGGGCCTTTCCACTCTCTGTGGGATGTGCATGCGTGAGTGTGAGCTTGCTGGGCCATGTGGTGGGGGATGTAGGGCTGTGACTACGACTCCCATCATGCTATTGCCTCCTCCCCCTTCCCAGCATGCCCATGCTTCCTTCCTTTTGACTCTGCTTCCCTGTGGGTTGGGCTGGCTGTGCTGACAGGATGGCTGGGAGTGTTGTCCTGGCAGTTGTTTGGCTAAGAGTCCCAAGAGTGTCCCTGTGCTTCACACAACATAACCCAGGGTGGTGGTGCTTTGTGGGATCTTGTGTTAGGATGGAGGGCATTGCATTCTACCAGATGGGTACTGTGGAGTTTGTGTTGGGGGGTGTGAGGGGAGGTGCTGGTGACTATAGTCAGTGCTGCAAGTCCCCCTTCCCACCCAGCCAGCCAGATATCCCACCATGGAACGTGCTTGCATTGCAGGGAGTGGAAGTTGTCTCTCAGGATGTCAGTCAGTGGTGTCCTGCTGTTTGTTGGTGCACAGTTGGCAGCAGGGCCTTGTGCTCCCCACAGCAGTAGCCAGTGTCAGCCATCTTGTGAGTCCTTCTCCACTCCCTGTGATGTGAGCATGGTTCAGGGTGGTGTTGATGGGCCAGTTGTGAGGCTGAGCAATGTCTGTGACTACGACTCCCATCATGCTATTGCCTCCACCCCCTTCCCAGCATGCCCATGCTTCCTTCCTTTTGACTCTGCTTCCCTGTGGGGTGGGCTGGCTGTGCTGACAGGATGGCTGGTAGTGTTGTCCTGGCAGTTGTTTGGCTAAGAGTCCCAAGAGTGTCCCTGTGCTTCACACAACATAACCCAGGGTGGTGGTGCTTTGTGGGATCTTGTGTTAGGATGGAGGGCATTGCATTCTACCAGGTGGGTACTGTGGAGTTTGTGTTGGGGGGTGTGAGGGGAGGTGCTGGTGACTATAGTCAGTGCTGCAAGTCCCCCTTCCCACCCAGCCAGCCAGATATCCCACCATGGAACGTGCTTGCATTGCAGGGAGTGGAAGTTGTCTCTCAGGATGTCAGTCAGTGGTGTCCTGCTGTTTGTTGGTGCACAGTTGGCAGCAGGGCCTTGTGCTCCCCACAGCAGTAGCCAGTGTCAGCCATCTTGTGAGTCCTTCTCCACTCCCTGTGATGTGAGCATGGTTCAGGGTGGTGTTGATGGGCCAGTTGTGAGGCTGAGCAATGTCTGTGACTACGACTCCCATCATGCTATTGCCTCCACCCCCTTCCCAGCATGCCCATGCTTCCTTCCTTTTGACTCTGCTTCCCTGTGGGGTGGGCTGGCTGTGCTGACAGGATGGCTGGGAGTGTTGTCCTGGCAGTTGTTTGGCTAAGAGTTCCAAGAGTGTCCCTGTGCTTCACACAACATAACCCAGGGTGGTGGTGCTTTGTGGGATCTTGTGTTAGGATGGAGGGCATTGCATTCTACCAGGTGGGTACTGTGGAGTTTGTGTTGGGGGGTGTGAGGGGAGGTGCTGGTGACTATAGTCAGTGCTGCAAGTCCCCCTTCCCACCCAGCCAGCCAGATATCCCACCATGGAACGTGCTTGCATTGCAGGGAGTGGAAGTTGTCTCTCAGGATGTCAGTCAGTGGTGTCCTGCTGTTTGTTGGTGCACAGTTGGCAGCAGGGCCTTGTGCTCCCCACAGCAGTAGCCAGTGTCAGCCATCTTGTGAGTCCTTCTCCACTCCCTGTGATGTGAGCATGGTTCAGGGTGGTGTTGATGGGCCAGTTGTGAGGCTGAGCAATGTCTGTGACTACGACTCCCATCATGCTATTGCCTCCACCCCCTTCCCAGCATGCCCATGCTTCCTTCCTTTTGACTCTGCTTCCCTGTGGGGTGGGCTGGCTGTGCTGACAGGATGGCTGGGAGTGTTGTCCTGGCAGTTGTTTGGCTAAGAGTCCCAAGAGTGTCCCTGTGCTTCACACAACATAACCCAGGGTGGTGGTGCTTTGTGGGATCTTGTGTTAGGATGGAGGGCATTGCATTCTACCAGGTGGGTACTGTGGAGTTTGTGTTGGGGGGTGTGAGGGGAGGTGCTGGTGACTATAGTCAGTGCTGCAAGTCCCCCTTCCCACCCAGCCAGCCAGATATCCCACCATGGAACGTGCTTGCATTGCAGGGAGTGGAAGTTGTCTCTCAGGATGTCAGTCAGTGGTGTCCTGCTGTTTGTTGGTGCACAGTTGGCAGCAGGGCCTTGTGCTCCCCACAGCAGTAGCCAGTGTCAGCCATCTTGTGAGTCCTTCTCCACTCCCTGTGATGTGAGCATGGTTCAGGGTGGTGTTGATGGGCCAGTTGTGAGGCTAAGCAATGTCTGTGACTACGACTCCCATCATGCTATTGCCTCCACCCCCTTCCCAGCATGCCCATGCTTCCTTCCTTTTGACTCTGCTTCCCTGTGGGGTGGGCTGGCTGTGCTGACAGGATGGCTGGGAGTGTTGTCCTGGCAGTTGTTTGGCTAAGAGTTCCAAGAGTGTCCCTGTGCTTCACACAACATAACCCAGGGTGGTGGTGCTTTGTGGGATCTTGTGTTAGGATGGAGGGCATTGCATTCTACCAGGTGGGTACTGTGGAGTTTGTGTTGGGGGGGTGTGAGGGGAGGTGCTGGTGACTATAGTCAGTGCTGCAAGTCCCCCTTCCCACCCAGCCAGCCAGATATCCCACCATGGAACGTGCTTGCATTGCAGGGAGTGGAAGTTGTCTCTCAGGATGTCAGTCAGTGGTGTCCTGCTGTTTGTTGGTGCACAGTTGGCAGCAGGGCCTTGTGCTCCCCACAGCAGTAGCCAGTGTCAGCCATCTTGTGAGTCCTTCTCCACTCCCTGTGATGTGAGTATGGTTCAGGGTGGTGTTGATGGGCCA
This sequence comes from Calotriton arnoldi, assembly GCA_963921515.1. NCBI lineage: Eukaryota > Metazoa > Chordata > Amphibia > Caudata > Salamandridae > Calotriton > Calotriton arnoldi. Next base: position 7,530 of record CAWUFW010033788.1, read on the forward strand.
GTTGTGAGGCTGAGCAATGTCTGTGACTACGACTCCCATCATGCTATTGCCTCCACCCCCTTCCCAGCATGCCCATGCTTCCTTCCTTTTGACTCTGCTTCCCTGTGGGGTGGGCTGGCTGTGCTGACAGGATGGCTGGGAGTGTTGTCCTGGCAGTTGTTTGGCTAAGAGTTCCAAGAGTGTCCCTGTGCTTCACACAACATAACCCAGGGTGGTGGTGCTTTGTGGGATCTTGTGTTAGGATGGAGGGCATTGCATTCTACCAGGTGGGTACTGTGGAGTTTGTGTTGGGGGGTGTGAGGGGAGGTGCTGGTGACTATAGTCAGTGCTGCAAGTCCCCCTTCCCACCCAGCCAGCCAGATATCCCACCATGGAACGTGCTTGCATTGCAGGGAGTGGAAGTTGTCTCTCAGGATGTCAGTCAGTGGTGTCCTGCTGTTTGTTGGTGCACAGTTGGCAGCAGGGCCTTGTGCTCCCCACAGCAGTAGCCAGTGTCAGCCATCTTGTGAGTCCTTCTCCACTCCCTGTGATGTGAGCATGGTTCAGGGTGGTGTTGATGGGCCAGTTGTGAGGCTGAGCAATGTCTGTGACTACGACTCCTATCATGCTATTGCCTCCACCCCCTTCCCAGCATGCCCATGCTTCCTTCCTTTTGACTCTGCTTCCCTGTGGGGTGGGCTGGCTGTGCTGACAGGATGGCTGGGAGTGTTGTCCTGGCAGTTGTTTGGCTAAGAGTTCCAAGAATGTCCCTGTGCTTCACACAACATAACCCAGGGTGGTGGTGCTTTGTGGAATCTTGTGTTAGGATGGAGGGCATTGCATTCTACCAGGTGGGTACTGTGGAGTTTGTGTTGGGGGGTGTGAGGGAGGTGCTGGTGACTATAGTCAGTGCTGCAAATCCCCCTTCCCACCCAGCCAGCCAGATATCCCACCATGGAACGTGCTTGCATTGCAGGGAGTGGAAGTTGTCTCTCAGGATGTCAGTCAGTGGTGTCCTGCTGTTTGTTGGTGCACAGTTGGCAGCAGGGCCTTGTGCTCCCCACAGCAGTAGCCAGTGTCAGCCATCGTGTGAGTCCTTCTCCACTCCCTGTGATGTGCGCATGGTTCATGGTGGTGTTGATGGACAGTTTTGGGGCGGGCAATATGTGTGACTGCGACTCCCATGATGCTATTGGCTACACTGACTTGGCCAGCATACACAGAATTCCTTCCTTTGAGTGGTCTTCACTGTGTGTTGGTGTTGTTGTGGTGGCTACATGTGTGGATGTGTTTGTTAGTTCTATTTGTGCCACTGCCTAGCTGTAGTTGTGGTTGTGTTTGTACATGTGTTGGCACAGTTGGATGTGACTTTTTGATGGCATGTGTTGTGTTTCTCTGACTGACATACACATTTTGGGATGATTCTGTTCTGGTTGCTGTGTGATTGCTATGAGTGCATGGTTTGACTCTCCCTTGACAGTGATGTGTGTGTGTTTTGTGGCAGTATATTTTGTACATTTGTTGTGTACTCACCAGGCTCTGGGATGTCCTCTAGTCCATATATGCTCACTGGCGGTAGGATGGCCCGCACCTTCTCCTCCCAGGGCCTGAGGTATATTGGCTTGGTAGGAGGGCCACTGCCGGTGTGTTGGCTGTTGATGTAGTCTTGCTTCAGCAGTTTCCGTACCCTCCTGCGCACGTCATACCACCTGTTCTGGATGTCGGTCTTTGTGCGCCGACATGGTGATTGGGCGTTCACCCTGTTGATGATCCTCTCCCACATCTTGGTTTTCTGCGACATGGGGGTCTGTTGGACCAATGTGCCAAACAGCTGTGGCTCTACCCTGAGGATCTCGTCTACCAGGACTTCCAATTCACAATCTAGGAACTTGTGATTCTTCTTGGGGGGCATGGTGATGGGTGGTGATGGTGAGTGATGTGTGTGTTGGTGTGCAGGTGAGGGTGTGTGAGTGTGTGTTTTGCTGGGTGTATGTGAGGTAGGTATTTGTTGGTGTGCTGATGGTGTGTGGCTTGTGTGAGGGATGAGCTGTGGGTGTGTGGTTGCTTTCTCTTGGGTGCTGGCAGTGGAATGGCATTTGCAAAGGCTCATGGTAGTGATTTGTGTCCTTTATATAGGTGGAGTTGTGGGTGTGTCTTTGTTCTCTGTCCCCACCCCCCCAGTATTTATTGGCTTGGTAATTGCTTGTTTGGCCTTTTTTTGGGTGATTTTTCCTTTGTGCTGTTTGTGTATGTTGGAAACGTTCTTGTGACCGAGTCGGACCCTGCATTGGTCTCGTACGGTGTTCTCCGTTTCGTTCACGCTGTGTTTGTGCAGTTTTCTATGCTGCGTACGCGTCGGTCGCGGTGTATTGTGTTGCTTCGGCTCGGTTTTGTATGCGTGTCGGTCGTACGGCTTGTCCTCCGTCCGACTCGCTCGTGGTTTTCGCGCCTTGCATCGTACTTAGCGGTTTGGAGTTAGCGTGTACGTTTCGGTCGGATTTGTTCCGGGTGCTTGTCGGTCGGTTGGATTCGCGTGTTTTCCGGCCGGATTGCTGTTTTCCGTGCGGCTCGGTCGGTCGACTTGGTTTCGTTACGTGTCGGTCGGATTTTTCGCGCCTTGCATCGTACTTGGCGTGTCGGGCGCCACGGGTACGTGTCGGTCGGTATTTTTTCCGGATCCGAGTCGGTCGGTGCTTTTTCCGGCCCGAATCGGAATCGACCCCTTAGTGTTAAAAAAAAAAGTGCCAAAGAAAACACTGCAAACAGCTGCCCTCATTCTGTTGTTTCCGCACGTTTGTTTGTAAATTTTTACTGCAATTGGCAATTTCTCAGTAAACGTTTGAAATAGCGCATAATTATATGCATGGGTAAAACAAAAATCCCAAAATTTAGCATTTTATGCCAGGGTAATTTTTATTTTATTTTATTTTAAATAAATTTTATTTATTTCAACCCAAACAACTGTTAAGGTAAAATCTGGGTAAGGGAAATAAAATTGAGATAAACTGGAAAGAAAATCTGCTAGAAATCAGCGTAGTAAGCACAGGGAAGAATCCTTCCACACATTATAGAATAAAAACGTGGTTTGAGGCCTTTGTGATGTAAATGTAAAACTAATGTATGAAGCAGCTTTTGAATAGTGGATGGTAGGAAGAGTGGTGAGGGTAAATTAGAGCTCAAAAGTTTGTGTCTTGGAGAAATGCTGGCATAATGTATGTGTTACATTGCTAACATTTGATGATTGTACATTTTGAAATCTTTTCTAAACTGAAAATAAAATTGACCTTCCTCCATATGAATGGCACCAAAACTTAAATGCTCAGTATACTAAGACCACCTCCTCACCTATTGGGTAGCTCAAAAGATCTAGGAATCCCTCCCTTAACTGCTCAAAAAGCCAGGAATATGAGTGCAATCCATGAATCAGAAGTTTCATTTGCTCCCAAGGCAAAAGTGGTCAGGGGTATCAACCTTCAGCACTCTTACTCTGTAACTTCCCTTCACTATTCCAAGCTGAGAATCAGGTAGAGCTGACAAGAGCCTTGGTAACAGCGCACTAGGAACACTTTAATATAATGTAACCTGGTTTCCCCAACATTATGATTATGTCTAAACTGACTTTCAGGGTTCTATGCACTTTCCATAAAGTATACTGGGGAAAATCCCATGAACACTTGCAAAAAATGACTCGGCACTACACTTCAAATAAAAACCTTCAATCCTCCTCTAGTCTCCTGATCCCTCAATAATCATTCAGAAAGATGATAGATGGTGGCTGAACACTAGGAGGACATGTTCACCCTCCTACTAGATCGTAAACCAATGGCGTTCAATCCAGAGAGCTTGTAAGGGTTGAACTCTTACAACTCATTGTTTATTTGAACTCACATTCAGATGATGTGACCCTAGAATATCAAACCAGGGGTCCACCCTTTAAAAGGAACAAACCTTTATTGTGTTATTAGCAAGCGGTATGTTGTCAATTCTTCAGGTTCTATGACATATTTGTAAGATACCATGTAGTTCTCTTAAAAACTCACATGACAAATACATAAACAATGGTGCTATTTTTCTTTCATTTATTATATTGTTTATAATATTGAATCTATTGATATTTTACTTAATTTTTTGTTTTTCATGTCTTAATTCAAACTATGGATTAAAATGTTGAACCAAGGATTGTGTACCATTTGTCAGTGTAACAATAAGACAACCTCTTTTCTTGCCTAATAAACCCGCTTTATTTTACTCTGAGTAAAATGTGGAGAAGAAGGTGGAGCAAGAAGTGGACATGCCATAAGGATGTCCGCTGTTAATAATTTGTTAAAAAATGCAAGAGGCCGGGAGACGCGCAAGCGCGCG
>CAWUFW010033789.1:0-11868 GCA_963921515.1 Calotriton arnoldi
TATAGAAACTGTAAAATATTAATTTTTAGTCTATAATTAAATATTATGTATTGTTATTAATTTTGTATTATTAAAAATGTTTTAATATTAGTGTGAAAATGTATAAAAAAAAATTGTAACATATGTTTTAGGAGCGGGATGTTTAGTTATTAGGGGTAAATGGTGGGGAGTATTTTAAAAATATTAGTGTAAATTTAGATATTAATTTTAAATTTTTAGAAATTAGAAATTAATTTAAAAAATGAAATTTATATTAAAAGTGTAAAATGTATGTTTTTTTTAGGAGCGGGATGTTGGGTTATTAGGGGATAAGGGTGGGGAGTAATTTAAAAATATTAGTGTGAAAATGTATAAAAAAAAATTGTAACGGATGTTTAGTTATTAGGGGTAAAGGGTGGGGAGTATTTTAAAAATATTAGTGTAAATTTAGATATTAATTTTAAATTTTTAGAAATTAGAAATTAATTTAAAAAATGAAATTTATATTAAAAGTGTAAAATATATGTTTATTTTTAGGAGCGGGATGTTGGGTTATTAGGGGATAAGGGTGGGGAGTAATTTAAAAATATTAGTGTAAATTTATATTTAAATAGAAAATTTATAGAAATTCGAAATTAATTTAAAAAACGAAGTTTATATTAAAAATGTAAAATATATGTTTTCTTTTAGTAGTGAGATGTTGGGTTATTAGGGTATAAGGGTGGGAAGTATTTAAAAAATATTAGTGTAAATTTAGATATTAATTTAAAATTTTTAGAAATTCGAAATTAATTTAAAAATCGAAATTTATATTAAATATGTAAAATATATGTTTTCTTTTAGGAGCGGGATGTTGGGTTATTAGGGGATAAGGGTGGGGAGTATTTGAAAAATATCAGTATAAATTTAGGGGCCCATTACGATGGCGGGCGGAAGCACTACCGCCGTGCTGGCGGATGCAAAAACCACCAGTTACCGCCGGCACGCAGCAGTCCACACGCCCGCCCAATTACGATGCGAAAAGCAGGCCAAACACCGCCGGCAAGCCAGCAACACCGTCCGCCATCAAAGTGCGCCCGCACACGTAGCGGCGCAGCACAACTGACACACACCGTCCGACGAAACACGTCCCGCCCGGCGCATAAATTACGATGCCGCAAACAAACGGCTCCCACGGCAAAGAGACACCGCACGTGAAAGAGAGGCGGAAACACGGACGCAGAGCACGGACAACGAAGAAGCGGCACCCCGGGCATGAATCCAGCACTGCAGGCCCTTCCCATGCTTCTGCTGATGCACCACCAAGGACGCAACGTACCGCGGAGACGCAGGTAGGCACACACACAACAAGTGCACGCAAACAGCGCACACAGTGCAAGGGCGGAAAAAGCGGACAACCCCCACCAGCGCGTGCACACTACACATCCACCATTGCATCCACATATGACACACAGGCCAAATCCAAACATCGCGGAACACATGTGTACACACCACCTGGGACTAGGAACCAACCACCCCGTCACGGCCCCAAAGCGCCGATGACGCCGCCACACATGCGCACAACGCAGAGGCCAACCGCAGCGCCATGCATGCGTCGCACACAGACACAGGGACACAACCAAGCAGCACACACACCAGCCCCACCCCGAACGCACATGACACGTGACAGGCCGGCCACAGACATGTCCCCAACGCCCAATTCACGGACAACACCCAACGCCACACAACCGACGCACACATGTCAGTGAAGTCACGCAACAGCAGGACACACCCCAGTGTAACAAACATGGCGAAGCACACAGCGGCGGCAACACCAACTAGGAGAAGCAGGGCCCCTTCGGGAAGAGGAACGCCAGTACCACACTGAAAAACCCATACCACCCTGCACATATGAACAAGACACATGAAACGGAACACCAAAGAGCCCGGTGACCGACAACAGGTGGCCCAAGAATTACATCCACACACAAGGCCCAACGCAGAGCGGAAAGGCAGCCTGCCGCCCACACAAGGGAGAGCAGACAGCACTGAATGACCTTCCATTCCAACTCCGAAACCACAGCCCTACGACAGAAGCCGGTGAATACAGCCATTGTCCAAGAATAGACCAACACAGGCATGCCGAGGAGACCGACCACACGGCAGATAGCGCATATCACAGAAGCACACAACGGACGGGGAAGAAAGAAGAAAACACTCCCCCATGTCGGCCACATGCAAGTTAATTGGAAGGAGTCACACAGCACTGACCTTGAACTGTCTGAGAAGCATGTGGGAAGAGGGCCCGTGTCCTCCAAACAAGCCAACAGAACACAAGTCCTGTCTCCCTACGACTACACAGAGCTCACAGCAACCTCGGAGCGTGCACATTGCAGACTGCACACACAGCCGGAGCACGCCACCACAACGCACCGCTGCGAAATGGCAACCGCAACACACCTACCCAACTACGCCGAAGAGCTCAAGCTGTACCAAACCAGCACGATACATACATTGGGATGCGATCTCCTGTCCCTGCTGAACGTAAGTTACCGACTGACTTACCGCATCACATTGTTCAGCTGCGTCATGCCCGTCTTCTACTGTCGGAGGTGTCCCTACCAGCATCCCGTCGAGATATGCCTCTCCAACCCGGCATGTCTGAAGGCGGACCTGCTACCACTACTCCTCCCTCTGGACGCACACGACAGGGCCTGCTCTGCCTATGGGGGCATGGCGTATGTGGCCAACATCGCACGCGCACTGAAATGGAACCACTGTGCCTCCACACGACGGATCATCGAGAACAGCTACATCGAATGTCACCCAGCATGCCCCATCATGGTCCTCCAAGGGACAACCTACGAACAACACCTTGACAGCCACCATCCGCTTCATTGGCTGGCAAACATGTACACCACCAATGACATGGAAGCCCTGCTGGGCGGCATCGCATACCTGACAACCTGTAAATACGTCGGACCACAACGCAGGTTCCCCGAGTGACCTATGAAGTCCAACCCCGCACCCATGCTCAGCTTCCGCACGGACTGGCCAGTCACCACCACAACAGCCATACCAAACGACCGGCAACTGTAACCACACCATCAACGACATCGCCATGACATCGGATATGACCGGGACATGCACACTGTTCCCCATCACATCCAGGAACACCGCATGCATCGTGGGAGGCAGTGGCATGGGCTCTGTGCATCGCACCCACATGGACGGAACTGCACGAACAACCAGGACACGACATGGATCCAGCGCACATGGACACACACACCGCTCAGTGGACATGAATAGGTCGCCTGGAGTCTGTGGGTGCTGCACCCCTCCCACCCCCGCCCGGGAATCCCATACCAGGACCTTTGCATGGACGACAAGTGCATACAACAACAACACGACCCCAGTGACTGTGACATGTCCAGTAACCACCACAGTGCAACAACAAGTGGCACGCCGCTGCATGCACGCAAGCACATGCCCTGATGTCATCTCACATGCACGCGTGCATGAGGAACAACCGCAGCAAACCTGTCACATGGAACTGAGATGGACTGTGCCCATGATGCCGAGCGGTCTGGTAGGCTACATGTATACCGTCTGTGTCAAAGTCCGCAGCTCCGCAGCTATACGTAAATGTACATTAGCACAGCCTTGGCCAAGCAGATGTAACCCCACACCCTATCCCATTTGTAATCATGCTCAGTATATCCTCAATATGTATTCCGCTGCCAGTAGTGTCCACTATACTGCATCACAGAGGACAGAAGACTCAATATAATGTTTGAAACCAGAACTGTCTCCGCTGACTCATTTCACAAGTACGAATGAGAGAGGATGAGAGTATGTGAAGTACACGGCAGTCGTGACATGACCATGTAGTCCACTGGTATTGGATGTCAACGCAAATGAGTAGCACTACTGTGGAAGACACACATGTGTCGTGTGAAGTCGTATGGACGCAGTGCTCAGGTGGGTGGGTGCGACGGGTAGATGCGCACATGCCAAGTTGGAGCACGCCGTGTTGGGAGGGCTCATGAACAGTACACCACCGCTTCCCTGGGCATTGTGAGAGGACACCTGTCGGGGGAGTGAACACGTGTGTGCACAGCAGCCGGGCACACGTACAAAGCGGTACCAGGCGCACCTCAGCCCACCCTCTGTGGACGAGCTGGATCCTGTTGTGCGCCCGCCATGCCCCTTGACAAGGCACACACAGCCCCAGTCGACCAGGTGTAACCCCAACATAGTCAATCCGCACAGGCGATACAGGGCACGGGATGGCAGTGGAGCATGGTGTGTGAGAGGTCTCCTCGCGCTCCTCCTGGTCATATCACGCAGGCAATAGAACCTCAACGTCCAGCATGGCAAAAGTCAAATGGAAGTGTAGGGGGACGCACCACAGCACGAGCAGCACTGACGTCACGGGAGGTGGCTCGCACCATCCCATCCATTGCCCATCATACCAACCACGCCACATGCCATTGCGACTAAGTGCAAGCGCGTGCGCCACCACCCCTGAGCCCTCCCCAGAGAGGCCAAAGAGTGAATGTGTGGGCCATCAGCCACAGACGGACGCGGCATGGCCGCAAGGGCAGCCACAGCCACTGGGTGTCGCAGGTGGCGGATCCGGAAGGCGAAGACTGTGATGCATAGTCCATGCAGGCCGGGTCTCCATTTGGGGCACCACGCAGGTGGACGGTGTCCCGCCACACATCATACCCTGAGACAGCCCACTCGTGCAACTGGACCCACACATACACTCCTTGCCCTCTCTGGTGCGAGCTTGGGGCTGCCTGTGCAAGCGCTAGCCTCGCAGGTGAGCATGCATATTGGGGGGCGAGGGGAGGACATGAGGGCTGGGGCGAAGATGACTGTATCACTGTCAGTTAGTACAAGGGATGACCCAGATGTGGAAAGGAAGAGACGTGTCCCGTGTGTACTGCAACTAGTCGCCAATCCAACTACCCCCATGTCCGGAATGTAAGCCCGCACCTAGGCCCGCCCATCCGCCACATCGAACATACCACCAGCACGACAACCTTCCCATTCGAAACACTGACTGGGGGTGGCGACCAGTGAACAATCATGTGTAGCCTACCCACGCGTACATGTGGGCCCTCCATGATCCATGTCACCTGCGGCAAAGACATGACATGCGCAATGAGGGAAGTGAGGAGAGCTGTCCGCCCCACGCGCAGAAGGTGCATCAGCTCCACAGACCCAGCAGCGAGTCCAGCAGGGGTCACATGTGCAGGGGCAGCTGTGCCTGGTGTGAAGGCACATGCATATAGACAGCACATCGACCAATGTGTAGTCTGCCCACATCCACAGTCCATCATCATGCGGACATAGGAATTGAACACAGGGCAACACATCTTAGCTGGTGCACCCACCGTGACCAACAATGCGCAATCATCGACGTACCCGCCCTGTGCATGGCCCCCACCCAACGGAGGCACATCCAGTGCCACCATCCCACACACACAAGCCTTCCACGGAACATGCTGTGTCCAATGGTCAGTACAGAGTCAGCGCCCATCTGGTGGATCCTGAACAGGAGACACATGCACACACATGCCAGCTCCCACTATGTACGACTGCCACCTGGCACGTGCAATGTAACCTCTCACCTGTGACGTGTGACTGCAAGCACACAGCCGTCTTGGCATGGGGCTGTCAATGTGGACACCAGTCAATGTTTCGGGAGCTGTGATCCGTACAGTGCTGTACATAGGGTGCAGTGCTGACACCTACTACTGTCTCATATCCCCTCGTGCCACAGGTCCCACTTGTATTGGCCGCTCAGCCCGTGCCCACATCGTCGTCGTCGTGTGCCATACTCATCCAGCCTCGGAAGCAGTACCATGCTCAGCAGACACTCATGTTGCCGTGGCGTTGCCGCTTGACGAATATGCAGTCAGTCCCCATCAGCACGCCCCGCAAGTCATTGGGGCCTAGATCCCCATGTGCATGCACATGGCAGTGGTATGTCTCACTTGCCATTGCCATTGTTGGGAGACCTGTGTAAGTGTATTGTGGCCGTGCCGTCCCAGCTTGACAGCTGGGCTGTGGCTCATGTGCTTGCTCAGTCATGTCAGTGATGTGTATGCGAAATTGCTATGTGCCGTGTTGCTTTGACATGTGTCCTCTGTCATTTAACCCAGGCGGAGACCGAACATTGACCGCCCATACCAATTGCTGGCGGACATGGACGATACAGAGGTAATCAGGAAGTTTCGGCTGGACAGGCCAACTCTGCATCGACTGTGTGCCATGTTAGAGCCCCATCTCCGTCCCCGCAGGGTGTATCCGACTGCTGTCACCCCCACGGCTAAGGTGATGGCCGCCATGCATTTCTTCGCCACTGGGTCATTCCAGCACACAGTGGGCAGTGGAGGAGGGATGTCCCAGCCCATGTTCAGCAAGGTGCTGAGGGATGTACTGGCAGCCATGATGCTGTACCGGAACAGGTACATCAGATTCCCCAGGGCTCGTGAATTGGCGGCAGTGAAGGGTGCATTCTATGCCCTTGGCAGAATCCCACACGTCGTGGGAGCCATTGACTGCACTCATGTTGGCCTTGTTCCACCACAGGCCACTGAGCACCTGTACCGCAACAGGAAGCACACGCACTCCCTGAATGTGCAAGTGGTGTGCCTTGCGGACATGGTGATCACCCACGTGTGTGCAAAGTTTCCAGGCTCGGCCCATGACGCACACATAATGCGCAACAGCATCTTGCCACTACTGATGGCCAATCTGCAACAGGATCGTGGCTGTATTGTCGGTGAGTATGTGGAGTGGTGTAGCGTGCTGGTTGTGCGATGCTGTCCCCTGTCCAGTTGGAATAGCAACGGTTCTCTGTGTCCCTCACACCCAGGTGACTCTGCGTATCCGAATGGGGCATGGCTGCTCAGTCCATTGAGGAATCCTCGCACCCCAGCAGACGATCGATACAATGAGGCACATGGGAGGACCAGACGTGTGGTCGAGCGTACCTTTGGCCTCCTCAAGTCCAGGTTCAGGTGCCTGGACCGCACCGAGGAGTGCACTGGCGTACTCCCCACAGAAGGTGTGCCAGATAGTGGTGGCGTGCTGCATGCTGCACAATCTGGCCATTCGGAAGCAGATCCCCCTCATTGTGGATGACGGAGATCAACCAGGGCCCCAGCCCGCAGACCAGGACAGCTCGAGTGAGGTGGACAGCGGAGAGGAGGAAGCTGGGAATGTGCGCCAGCAGCTCATCGCCCGCTACTTCACTTGACGGTGAGTGTCCATGTACGACGGATGATGTGTCTGTATCTATGCAGGTGTGTGTGTGCTGTGTCAGGGTGGCCGTATGTTCACTGCGTGCAGTGTGTCAACGCTCCATGGCCAGGGTAGTATGCCACTGTTGGTGGCTGTGGCATTGTGCCCTATTGCTCTGTGCGATGTGTGTACATTGCTTGTAGTTGTTGACATGTACTGTGTGATGGGTGTGTGACACACTCATTGAATGTGCTCCTGTTCTGTCTCCCACCCCTAGGTCCCTACAGGCCCTCCGGATTCCATTTCCATGCCACGCATCAGGTGCCTTTCCGCCCAAGGTGGCCGTTGTATTCCGTACAATAAAGACACAGGGCACAAACAGCAGTTAGTGAAAAAGGTGCATTTATTACAAACTGTGACATGTGATTGTGTGTAAGGTGATGACAAAAGTGGTGCGTGCAGTGACAATGAGCTGTCGGTCATGGCTGCGTGATGATCAGGGTGTACCCACTGGTTCTATGTCCATAGTCCAACACACACATGCCATCCAGATGGCTGTGTGGAGTGGGATCGTAGAGCAAGTCAATGCAGTGGCTGGTCAAGGAAGGCTGGCGGAAGGCTGGCTGGCTGCCTCACTTGCGACTGGAGCGTGCGAAGTCCTCCCGGGAGATCTGTTTCCTCTTCGGACGGCCCCTTCCACGTTTGGGAGGGGGTGTGTGGTGGCGACCTGCTGGTGGTGGGTGAGGTGTGCTCACTGGCTGTGGACGCAGGGGAAGTGGACACTGCTGGCCGACCCTGCGCCCTAGCAGGTGGTGGCGGAGGTGGTGTTGCTGGCCTTGCCTGTGACCCCACCGCCACCACCAGCTGGCCCATGAGGTCCACGAGTTGGTCCATACGGGACACGAATTGGCCCATATGGGCGTCCATGGACCTCAGCACCCCCAGCACCTCCCGCGTGTCAGTAGCAGACCTGGCCCATTGTCCTTGGGCCTCTTCATAGGCCCCAAGGACTCTGGCCATTTGAGGCAGGGCATGGCTCCCAGGGGAGGCTGGCGTTTCCCTGACCCTGCTCCTCCTACCAGTCCTGCTGCCACCGGCCTGCCCACTAGCCACATTGCTCACCACGGTCCTCGCTGTGGCTCCCAGGGTGGATCCAGTCGGCCGGGCCACCACCTGCGCTGGGGCTGGTGCCAGCGAAGACGTGGTGGTGGTGGAGGCGGTGGTGGTCGGTGCGGCGATGGTGGCGGTTGCGGCAGTGGTAGTGGCCGCAATGACCGTGGGTGTGGCCGCAACGACAGTGGCAGCAGGGGACTGGGACTGTTCAGCATCCCTGGATGATGGGTTGGTGGGTAGGAGGGGTCCTGGGGAGCGGCTGGGCCCTGCCACGCCAGATGGGCCAGCTTGGTGGTCCGTGTCCGAAGAGGTGGACAGATCCTCCAGATCCGTGTGTCCTCGTTGGGGGCTTGTAGGCTGGCTGTGCTGGCTGCTGTCTCCATCCCCAGCGTCCAGCAGTTCGTCACCTGTGGAGAGAATGAGATTTGTTATTGTGTTGCACCTGGCGAAGTATGTATTAGTCGTCTGACATTGGCAGTTCGTGCAATCTCGTACATGGGTTTCCCGGAGGCGAGTGTGTGGCTGTGGCATCTGTAGTTGTGTGTGCTAGGCAATGGGACTGTGTGCTGTGCACATGTGGCATGGGACGGATTGGCCATGCCGATGGGTGTGTTGCTTTGCCCCTACTCATTGTGACTCTGGTGTATGCGGGCTCCTGGCCCATCCTGGGTCTGGTTTGTACTTTGCTTTTGGAGTTCAAATGGAACGCTTAGGAACGCATATGGCAACATGGGGGCCATGCCCCAGATTCGCATTTGGGAGGGTATATGCTTTTGGGGTACATGCTGTGAGCCATGGGTGCCGAACGTGACATGTGTTGTGGCAGCATGACAGTGCATGGTCTGAGGTGTGTGCATGCCTGACATGCCCTGCATATTTGCTGTCTGTTGTGGTTACTGGACATGGCATTGGACGCATCGTTATGAGTGAGTGATAGTTGTGTGCCAGCCAACGTATTGCAGTTGTCCCATCTCCTTGGTGTGCGTGCTGCCCTGTGCCATGTGCATCACTGCAGTGCTCGGGGGGTGTGGCCCATGTTGTGTGTTGTTGCTCACAGTGTGTCGTGCGCTTAATTGACTTCTGGCACATGGTTGGTCATGGGCATGTGTCTTAGCGTGACTGCTGTATGTGTGGCAGCTGTGCGGATGACATGCCTTTCATGAGACTGGGGCTGACGGATGGGATGGATGGTATGTTGTATGTGCATGGTGTGTCTGTGTGTTTGATGGGTTCAGTGGTGTTCGTGTGCATTTCTGTTGTTCCGCTCTGTTGCGTCTAGTGTTGTTTGTCTTACATAGGCGTAGTTGTGGGGTGTGTGGTTGACAGGCAGTAGGGGCTACATGGACAGGACTTCAATGGTGTTTCGGTTGTGTGTGATGAGTTGCACAGTGGCTGCCGTGTGGGACTATATTCAGTGTGGCTTGTGCATGCAGACGTGGCTCCTTGGGTGTTGCTATGTCTGTGATGGGTCATGTGGGGTGTGAGTCTGCTGTTCATGTCCGTGTGCACATTGTTCACTTGTTCGTGACGGTGGGCGGTGCTGCGTGTTCGTGTGCTACGTGACATGTCCCATGTGTTGGTGGTGTTATGGTCCTCATGCCTCCAGTAATCCAGCCCTGTCCAGTTTCCCACCTGCAAGTTGTTCGTGCGTGCACTGTACTGGATGCCACATGGCTCTTAGCGGGGGTGCTCCATGTTGCAGGTCTGTGGGGGTGGGGGGGTGTAGTGGGTCGTGGGGGTGGCTGTACACCCACTGACACCGATTGCTGTGGACCGTGATGTCTGCCTTTCGGCTGTCGTTGTGCACTGCGGTGGCTGACACGTGGGTGTGGGGTGTGGGGATGCTCCTCCTTGCTGTGCTGTGGGACTGGGGCCTGGTGTGTGTTGTACTTGGGCTGTCCACCGTCCCACCCACTGCACTTTGTGTTCCTGCCACTTACCTGTTACTTGTCGGTTGGTGCAGCTGTGCCTGACACATGGGTGTGGGGAGTGCTCCACCTTGCTGGTCTGTGGGAGTGGGGGCCTGGTGGGTGTTGTACTTCAGCTGTCCCCCTCCGACCCACTGCACTTTGTGTTCCTGCCACTTACCTGTTACTTGTCAGTTGGTGCAGCTGTGGCGGACACATGGGTGTGGTGGGTGCTCGTTGTGGCGCTTCTGGCATATTTGTGGACCTGTTGGTGGTTACGTGGCTGGCTTAGTGTACACATGTCCCCACGCATCTTACAGTTGTTCGGTTTGGCCTGTGTGTGGTAGTGTCTGTTGCATGTGCGTGTGATGTGTTGTGTATTGTGTGCTGGACATGGGGGTGTTTGTCCCTGGGAGCTGTGGCATGGTGGTTGCGCATGTGTGTACATAGCGGTGTGCTGGTATACATTAGTTTGTACTTACCAGCCTCCACTCCCCCTGCTAATCCGGCGAGGATCTCCGGATGTATTACGACTCGCACCTTCTCCTCCCACGCTTTGAAGGTCTTAAAGAGCGCGGGATTCCCTCCGCCAGTGACGGCAGCCAGCTCTCTGTTTTTGCCCTCCTTCTTCTTGACCAGGCTCTTTACGTCATTCCAACGTTTGTTTATCTCGGTTCTGTTCCTGGGCAGGGTCCCGACTGCATTGACCTGGTCTACGATCCGGGTCCACATTCTGTTTCTGGTGGCTAGTGGTGTGTGCTGGACCATGTTCCCATAGATTTGTGGGTACACCTTGATGATCTCGTCGACCATGACCGTCAGCTCCATGGGCGTGAACTTGGGCATCCTTTGTGGTGCCATGGTGTTTGTGGTGGTGGTGCGGTGTGTGTTGTGTAATGTGCAGGGGGTTTGTGGTGCCGGTGTTTGGTGGTGGTGGTGGTGGTGGTGGTTGTGATGTGTGCGTTTCTGTGGTGTGCTGCTGTCCTTGCTGTGTCACTGTGTCCTCTCCTCTCCTCTCTGGTTTGCAATGTAGCAAGGGGTTGTGGTCTGTGGGAGTGCTGCTTTTGTACTCACCTATGTGGGTGTGTCCTCATGGTCTGTTGTTTTCAGGTGTGTTGTGTCTGGGGTTCTGGCCTTTGTATTTTTTGTTTGTCCGGGGGGTGTTTTCGGGATGTGTACTGTGCTTGTGTATTTGTGCGTGCCTTGCTGTGTGGACTTGTTGGCCATGTTGTGTGCTATTGGTTTTGTGTGCGGATGGTTTCTGTGCAGGTACGTGGGCGCCATGGCTTCTGCCGTGTCGATTCTCATCGGCGTTGTTTGCGCTGGCGGGCGGTATTTTTGTTGTTTTCCGCGCTCATGGCGGTGCGATCGTAATTTCACGTGCGGTGTGTCGGCCGTGTGGGCGGGCGGTTTTGTGTTGTCGTGCGTGTTTCCGTCCGTGGCGGGCGGTTTGACTCCGACTCGGACGATGGCGGGCGGTATTTTGTATGATTTTTCCGCCGATGGCGGTTTTCAGTTTGTGTACTCATAATGGCGTGGTCGGTGTTCAGGCGGTGTGTGCGGGCGGATTTTTGCCGCTTCCATGCCTGGCGGATTTATTTACGCCGGGTATCGTAATGTGCCCCTTAGT
>CAWUFW010033790.1:0-11862 GCA_963921515.1 Calotriton arnoldi
TGTGAGAAGTTGGCCTGGTATATGCTGTCCACTAGTTATAGTGGGCACCTTGCACCAGTCCAAACAACCCCTTATTGGGAGATGGGTTAAAGACAACCTTTATTGAAAGCTCATCTCAGGTGGTAGCTAGGAGAGCAGCCTTCAGGCTAAGTCTTTGAAGGAATGTAAAGCAGCTTGTTTTACCAGTCTATAATCTCTTGAGTGACCAAATGAAAGAGGACCACACCAGGTATATATTCAAAATATATGTATTTATTGCTAAACACACCCCTCTAGTCTCTTTATGAGGCTAGAGTTCGAAGTACATAAGTTATAAGTTAGTTATCAACAGTAATAGCACAAATACACGTTTGAGCCCTAGGGAGGCGTACCAAACCATATACCAATAAGAGTGGTATAAGAACCACGACTGAGCTAGACACAAGGCCTAGAGCCTGAAGAAGTGCTTGGACCACAAGGAACCACCCAAGGTAGTGACACAGGGGACCCACGGGGACGCGTGCAGTGTGAGAACACAGCCGCGAATCGCCGTTGACTTCTATGGGGAAAGTCGCGGTTGGAATTTTAAAGAAAAGGGACACTTAGAGGAGGACTTGGGTAAACCCCTTTAGAACTAGGTCTTTCTAGAGTCTATGCCCACGGGAGCACCGGAGTACTCGAGTTACCTCACCCAGGGAAGCCGGGGGCATAGCGTGTCTTTCGAGGTCGGGTTTCATGCGTACCGTTTACAATGGCGATCTGCCTGCAAAGTGCTGCTGGCGGCCAAGTCCCGAAAGTGTTCGGGTGGATCCAAAGGTGAATCGGAGATCTGAAGAACCTGCAAAGCTTGGAGGGGACAGAGTCTGGGTCCCCTAGCCAGTGACCAGGAAGGCGATGAGCAGATGCCCACCGATGTCGGAGTGCTTCAGGCAGGTTGACGGTCGTCTTGACTCTTCAGCCACGAGGTCCAGGAGGCGTCGACGACAACCAGAAGATGGATTTGAGCTGTCCCACGACGTCTGGCGCTTACTGAGGTGTCAGCGACCGGATTGAACCCAACAAGCCTTGGCAACGGTAAGTCTTGTGCAAATAGAAGAAGGATGGTGGTGCAGACCAGCAAGGGCTGAGGGACTCACCCAGCAAGGGTAAGTCCAGGGCTCATCTGGAGCAACCAGGGAAGCCCAGAGCTCAGAAGAAGAGTTGCCTTCGGGAGGGCCCACTAGCCAGCGGACTAGCGACCACGAAGGAGCCTCGAGTGGACACACTTGGAGCTGGCTCACAGGGACTCTCGTGGAGTGGAGGCCAGTGATCTTCGAGTGCAGTCGGTGCTGGGAGGCGAGGGCTACTCGGATCTCAAAGCACAACTTTGTGGGATGCCCAGAAGAGGATGCGCTTGCAAGTATGTGCTTGGTGTCCAGAGGTCACGGTTCCACATTACCCGACAGCTACGGAGCTTCAGCTTTGCTGAGGACTCAGAGCCAGCCTCGGTGAAGTCCCCACAGGAAATCGACCTCTGAGTGATGCAAGGACTTCGGCGTCCGGCCCGAGGAGCTTCAGCGATGTGGACGGACGATTGCTTCTGTAGGTGCCTGCCAAGCAGGGAGTCACTCCTTGACCCCAGGGGAGATTCTTCAGTCCCTCTAATCTTGAAGTAGAGCGTCAGGAAGGTCCAGAGATTCTGTATCAGAGAGTTTAGTCCAGGTGGAAATCTAAGGTCCCTGGGACTGGGGTTCCCATGCTTATGCCAGGATTGGGGGTTTGGACATGCTCTGGGGACCCACCTATGGGAGGGGGTCAGGGCAGAGGGTGGTTACACCCTTTCCCTTTAGTCCCGGTTTCGGCGCCGGAGCAGGGGCTGCAGAAGCCCCTGAGCCGGTTTGAACACGGGGCTGTGCACAGGGACACAAATGTGCCCCCAGTGCAGGACTTCAAAAGCACCAGAAGTGCATCCGCCCAGCCCCAATACACATCATCCTGTCTGGGGAGGTGGTTACACCTCCTGGGACAGAACCCTGTGTCCAGGCCTCCCCTGCCGGAGTTTCCAGTCAGCAGCAGGAGGCCAGACCCTCGTCTGTGGCAGCGGCATCCCATTTTGTGATGCCAGGGGCTCTGGAAAAAGAGAGATTACCGGGTATGCCCGGTGGGGTACATGTCTCTCTCTAGAAGGGTGGAATGCTACCCCCGCCGCCAGGAGTCTGGCGGGGGTAGTATTCCAAGATGTTTGACACCAAACACGACATGTTTTGGTGCAGCCAGTCCAAAGTTAGCATTGTACCGCGAGGATATAATGCGCTTAAGATTCCTGTGGTCGGGCTGTGCCTGAGCAAGCATCAGAGGAGGGACTCCGAGCGCTGTGAGAGGGCTCGGCTCATGCAGGGGCACCCTCTCACATAAAAGCCAAGCACTCTGCCTTCAGGATTGAGTAAGGCCTGCCATAGGAGTGACTTATAGGTTTATATGTGTGTGCAATGGTAGTGATATAGGTAGCCTATACCACTGTAAGGGGTGCCATGCACCACCTTACCCAGGCTGCAGTAGCAGACCTGTGGTGTCATTTTGGATGGCCTTCCAGGGTGGCACAATACATGCTGCAGCCCCTGGTAGAGCCTCCTGAGGTACCTATGCCCTGGGTCACATAGTATACCATATATCTAGGGACTTATAAGGAGCACTCCAGATTCCAATCAGAGATGTGCCTAAGGCACATGGAGACTCTGACCTCAGAGAGGAAGCAGCTAGGCTGGGGTTCACGAGTTAGCTGGGGCCCCAGCCAGACCAGAATCGAAAAACAGTGAGGCGTCAGGATCTGCTTCACAGGGGTACCCCCACTTTTTGCTGATACTTCACTGGTTTTCGACATTAGTCTGGCTGGGGCCCTGCTATTCAGAACCCCAGCCTAGCTGTTTCCTCTTTAAAAGGGTCTCCATGTGCCTTAGGCACATCACTGATTGGGATCTGGAGTGCCCTTGTAAGTCCCTAGTATATGGTATACTATGTACCAAGGGCATAGGTACCTCAGAGGCCTGCCAGGGGCTGCAGCATGGATTATGCCACCCCTGGTAGGCCATCCAAACTGACACCACAGGTCTGCTACTGCAGCCTGGGTAAGGTGGTGCATGCACCCCTTGCTGTGGTATAGGTTACCTATATCACTAAAAGCATACACACATATAAACCTATAAGTCACTCCTAAGGCAGGCCTTATCAATCCTAAAGGCAGAGTGCATGGTTCTTATGTGAGAGGGTGCCCCTGCATGAGCAGGGCCCCTCTGCAGCGTTCGGAGACCATCTCTGATGCTGTTTGTAGTGCAGCCTGACCATATACTCTTAAACGCATTATATCCTCGCGGTAAAATGCTAACTATGGAATGGCTGCACCAAAACATGTCGTGTTTGGTGTCAAACATCTTGGAATACTACCCCCCGCCAATCCTGGCGGCGGGGGTAGCATTCCACCCTTCTAGAGGGAAAGGCATGTTAACTCTGACGAGTCCGGTAACTTCTTTCCAGAGCCCTGGCATCACAAAATGGATGCTGCTGCCACAGACACGAGTCTGGCCTCCTGCTGCTGGACGAAACTCCGGCAGGGGAGGCCTGGACAACAGGTTTCCTGTCCCAGGGAGGTGTGACCACCTCCCCAGACAGGACAATGTGTATTGGGGCTGGGCGGGAGCACTTTCGGGTGCTTTGAAGTCCTGCACTGGGGGCACATTTGGTGTCCCTAGTGCATACCCCAGTTCAAACCGGATCAGGGGCTTGCAGCCCCTGCTTTGGCGCGAACTGGACAAAGGGAAAGGGGTGTAGCCACCCCTCTGCCCTGACCCACCCATAGGTGGGGCCACAGAGTAGTCCATCCCCTATTTTTGGAATAAAGGTAGGAACCCAGTCCTTAGGACTTTAGATTATACCTGGACGAAACTCTGAAACAGAATCCTGGACCTTCGACGCTCTACTCAAGATTAGAGGACTGAAGAATCTCCCTTGGGGTCAAGGAGTGACTCCCCTGCTTGGCAGGCACCAAAGAAGCATCTGTCCGGTTCGCATTACTGAAGCTCCCGTCGGACGCCGAAGTCATCGCATCACCAGAGGTGGATTCTCAGACTTCCCCGAGGCTACCCTGAGTCCCCAGCAAAGCTGAGGCCAGTGGCTATCGTGGGTAACGTGAGACCGTGACCCCTGGACACCGAGCACACTTGCAAGTGCACCATCTTCTGGGTCTCCCAAGAAGTCGTGCTTTGGGCTCCGAGTAGCCCTAGCCTCCAGCACCACCTGCACCGAAGATCACTGGCCCCCACTCCACGAGTGTCCTGTAAGCCAGCTCCACGTGCGGCGTCACGAGGCTCCTTCGCGGTCGCTAGCCCGTTGGCTAGTAGCCCTTACCGAAGGCCAATCTTTTCTTTACTTGGCAGTCTGGTTGCTCCAGGCCTGCCCTCACTTACCCTTGCTGGGTGAGTTCCCCAGACCTTGCTGGTCTGCACCTTCGACGATCTTCAGCTACATCGAGACTTGCCGTTGCCAAGGCTTGTTGGGTCCAATCTGGTCGCCGACACCGCAGCACTCGACAGACATCGTGTACCAGCCCGAATCCTGCTCCTGGTCGCCGACAACGCCTCCTGGACCTCGTGGCTGCAGAAACGAGACGACCGTCAACGCACCTGAAGCACTCGACATCGGTGGGCATCTGTCCATCGCCTCCCTGGTCACTGGCTAGTGACCCAGACTCTGTCCCCTCTGCTTTCAGGTTCTTCAGAACTCCGATCCACTCTTGGATCCACCCGGACACTTTTCTCCTGGTCGCCAGCAGCACTTTGCAGCAGATCGCCATAAGAAACGACGACGAAACCCGACCCCGAAAGGCACCTATGCACCCGGCTTCCCTGGGTGAGGTAACACGAGTACTCCGGTGCTCCCGTGGGTAGAGACTCTTCAAAGTCCTAGATCTCAAAGGGTTTTGTCCTAGTCCTCTTTAAAGTGTCCCTTTCCTCTATTTTCCCGATCCCGACTTTCTCCATAGAAGTTAACGGCGTATCGCGGTTGTGTATTTACACTGCACGCGTCTCCCGTGGGTCCCCTGTGTCACTACCTTGGGTGGTTCCTTGTGGTCCAAGCACTTCTAGAGGCTCTAGGCCTAGTGTCTAGTTCAGTCGTGGTTCGCATACCATTTTATTGGTATATGGTTTGGTACGCCCCTAGGGCTCAAACGTGTATTTGTGCTATTACTGTGATTTAAGATCTTATAACCTATGTATTTCGAACTCTAGCCTCATAAAGAGACTAGAGGGGTGTGTTTAGTAATAAATACATATATTTTGAATATATACCTGGTGTGGTGCTCTTTCATTTGGTCACTCAAGAGATTATAGACTGGTAAAACAAGCTGCTTTACATTCCTTCAAGACTTAGCCTGAAGGCTGCTCTCCACAGCTACCACTAGGATAGCTTTCAATAAGGTTGTCTTTAACCTACTCTACCATAAGAGTCGATTTGGACTGGTGCAAGGTGCCCACTATAATTAGTGGACAGCATATGCCAGGCCAACTTCTCCACATTGGTGTGCAGCGTGTGGGATTCCAGCTTGCTATTGTTTTACCAGATAATCTCAATTGAATTGATCAACTGAAAACCACTAAAGGTACCTAAGGTACATATAATTTAAGCTTAGAATATCAGTAAGTTCTACTGAACTTAGAGTTGTGTGTTAAGGGATAGCACAACCCTTTCTACAACTCAAGAGAGTTTAGTAGGCCACACTAGAGTAGGTAGTGCATACACCACACCACACTAGTGATGTCTTTAAAAGCAGGATCTAGAGATGCCCTGCAGGAAGCCATTGAGCTTCCCCTCCAAGTATGACACACTCCCATTCTTGGAACTGAGAGCTTTGTGTAACGTGAGGAAATTAAGGACAGGCCAAAGTCCCACCACCCAACACCTCCAGGAGATGTTGGTGGCTTATGATCTTAGTAAGTCCTCAGAGACTGAAGGGGTAGGAGCAGAGGGTGGGCCAGCAGATGAGGAAGGGGCCAGGGGTACTACTACCCCCAGCCCCCCTCTGAAACTGACCAGGAGGGTGACAATGACCCTGACCTGGAAAACCCAATCCCTTCTGGGGAAGATGAAGATGAGGATCTGGAGAACCACACCTTTGTCCCCCCAGGAAGGATTATGAGTGTGCTCAGAAAGTCTAGGTCTCCTTCTCAGGAGTCTAACCACTCTGGCACCTCAATAGGGAGCTCTGTTTCTTCTCACAGGAGGGAATCCTCTCATGAGAGAAGAAAGAGACTGGTCCAGTATGAGGAAACTCAACTGGAGATCAGGAAGAAGC
Source organism: Calotriton arnoldi (assembly GCA_963921515.1). Taxonomy (NCBI): domain Eukaryota; kingdom Metazoa; phylum Chordata; class Amphibia; order Caudata; family Salamandridae; genus Calotriton; species Calotriton arnoldi. Next base: position 6,305 of record CAWUFW010033790.1, read on the forward strand.
AATTGGCTTTAGATAGAGAATCCCTAGATCTCCTTAAGGAGAGAAGAAAGTTGGGACTAGAGTCCCATGGTGGCAGCCATGTCCCTAGAGATAGGGAAAGGTCCTATGACCATAGGAACCTGAGCAAGATTGTCCCTCCCTACCAGAGTGGGGATGATATCCACAAATGGATAACTGCTTTAGAGAGGGCCTGTAAAGTACAGAAGGTCCCTCAGGAGCAGTGGGCAGCAATCTTGTGGCTCTCCTTTGCTGACAAAGGTAGAGACAAGCTCCTCACTGTTAGAGAGGAGGATGCTGACAATTACAAGGTCTTGAAGAGTGCTCTTATTGATGGGTTTGGCCTAACCACTGAACAGTACAGGTTGAAGTTCAGAGACACCCAAAAAGCACAGACTCAAGACTGGGTAGACTATGTGGATTGTTCTGCCAAGGCTCTGGAAGGCTGGTTGATGGGCAGTAAGGTGTGTGACTTCTCAGGATTGTATAATCTGATAATGAGGGAGCAGATTCTTAATAACTGTCAAAACCAGCTGTTGCATCAGTACCTGGTTGACTCTGATCTGACCTCTCCCCAAGAATTGGGAAAGAAGGCAGACAAATGGGTCAGAACCAGGGTGAAGCAGAAGGTACAGAACCAAGGTGGGGAAACCAAGAAGCAAGATGCTAAGAACTCTGACAAGGGTGGGGAGAAGGGTAAAGATCAAAAGTCTTCATCAGGCCCCCAAAAATCTTCTTCTGGTGGGGATTCCCAGTCTACCAAGGGTAAAGGCCAAAGAAAACCATGGTGCAAGGTCTGTAAGCAAAAGACCCACTGGACCAGTGATTGCACCAAGTCCAAAGACTCCAGTCCAGCATCCACCAATGCCCCTAAGGCACCTGTTCCCCCTAGTACAGTTGGTGGAAGTGCTCCAGCAAAGGGTTTAGTAGGGTTCACCCTGGGAACTGAGTTGGGCTCTGACTTAGTCAGGGAACTGACTCAGGCTGTGTTAGTCTGTGATGGAGGCATGGATGTGACCTCCACTGTGAGTCCCAGTAACCTGGGCAAGTACAGACAACAGCCTTTAATCAATGGACGAGAGGCTTTGGCATTTAGGGACACAGGGGCAAGTGTCACAATGGTGACACAAGACCTTGTGCTACCTGGGCAAGTTATACTTGGTGAAATGTACCAAGTGACCAATGCTAGCAATGTCAGAACAGACCATACTCTGGCAGTTGTTAACTTCTCCTGGGGAGGGGTAACTGGCCTTAAGAAGGTTGTGGTAAGTGCAAACCTACCAGTCGAATGCTTGCTTGGCAATGACTTAGAGACTTCTGCTTGGGCAGAAGTGGAGCTCAGGACCCATGCAGAAATGCTGGGGATCCCTGCAGATGTGTTTGCTGTGACCAGGTCACAAGCTAAACTGTCTAAAACTGAACAGGCCTTGGATTCTGGAAGAATGGACCAAGTGCCTTCCAAGAGGAGGAGTAGTAGGGTTAAGGCAGTGCCTTCCCCTTGGCTCAGGAGGAAGATCAGTCCCTTGAGGGGGATGATCTCAGCCCTGAAGAAGGAACTGTCCCAGAGGAACTTGAGCCTGACCAGGTTGAGTTCTTGGGGACAGGGGGACCTTCTAGGGCAGATCTGAGCCAGGAGCAGCAGAGCTGCCCCTCCTTGAACCCCTCAGACAGCAAGCTGCTGCTGAGGCTGCTGGGAAAGCTAGTGGTCCCCATACAGTGTATTGGGATGATGGACTCCTGTACTCAGAGAGTAGAGACCCCAAGCCTGGTGCTACCAGGAGGTTGGTAATACCTTTGAAGTTCAGGGGCTTCCTATTGACCCTAGCCCATGATATTCCCTTAGCAGGACACCTGGGCCAGAACAAGACTTGGGACAGAATTGTCCCTCACTTTCACTGGCCCCACATGTCTGAAGACAGTAAGGAGTTTTGTCGCTTCCTGTGTAACCTGCCAAGCCAGTGGCAAAGCAGGTGGCACTACAAAGGCCCCCCTGATACCACTACCTGTGGTGGGGGTGCCCTTTGAGAGGGTAGGGATTGACATTGTTGGTCCCATGGATCCCCAAACAGCATCTGGGCACAGATTTATACTGGTGGTAGTGGATCATGCCACCAGGTATCCAGAGGCTATACCCCTTAGGACCACTACAGCACCTGTGGTGGCAAGGGCCCTCCTGGGAATTTTCTCAAGAGTGGGCTTTCCTAAGGAGGTGGTATCAGACAGGGGTGCAAACTTCATGTCTGGGTACTTAAAAGCAATGTGGAAGGAGTGTGGAGTTACTTATAAGTTCACCACACCCTATCACCCACAATGCAATGGTTTAGTTGAGAGATTCAACAAAACCTTGAAGGGCATGATTAAAGGGCTCCCAGAAAAGCTTAGGCGTAGATGGGACATACTCTTGCCCTGCCTTTTATTCGCATATAGGGAGGTGCCTCAGAAGGGGGTTGGTTACAGCCCTTTTGAACTTCTGTTTGGCCACCCTGTGAGGGGTCCACTGTGCTTGGTGAAGGAAGGATGGGAGTTACCTCTCAAGCCCCCAAAGCAAGATATAGTGGACTATGTACTTGGTCTCCGCTCCAGGATGGCTGAGTACATGAAAAAGGCAACCAAAAACCTTGAGGCTAGCCAGGAACTTCAAAAGGCCTGGCATGACCAAAAGGCTGTCCTAACTGTTTACCAGCCAGGACAGAAGGTGTGGGTGTTGGAGCCAGTGGCCCCAGCAGCTCTCCAAGACAAATGGAGTGGACCCCACACTATTGTTGAGCAGAAGGGTGAGGTCACTTACTTAGTAGACCTGGGAACACCCAGGAGTCCCCACAGGGTTCTCCATGTCAACAGACTTAAGCCATATGTGGACAGGGCAGACATGGGCTTGCTCATGGCTACTGATGAAGGGCAGGAGGAAGAGAGTGACCCACTCCCTGACCTGCTCTCACAGAACCCTGACGATGGGTCAGTTGATGGTGCAGCCTTGGCAGGCAGCCTCACTACCCAGCAACAAACTGATTGCAGGCAAGTCCTCAATCAGTTTAGACATATGTTTTCTCTGACACCCAGTCAGACCACCTGGTGCACTCATGAAGTGGACACTGGGGACAGTCTGCCTATTAAAAACAAGATTTATAGGCAACCTGACCATGTCAGGGACTGTATCAGGACTGAAGTCCAGAAGATGTTGGAATTGGGAGTGATTGAGCCCTCAGATAGCCCTTGGGCTAGTCCAGTAGTCCTAGTACCTAAACCTCACACCAGTGGTGGGAAAAGAGAGATGAGGTTTTGTGTAGACTACAGGGGCCTCAATGCAGTCACTAGGACTGATGCCCATCCAATACCCAGGGCAGATGAGCTCATAGATACTTTGGCCTCTGCCAAATATCTCAGCACATTTGACCTAACAGCTGGCTACTGGCAGATCAGACTAGCTGATGCTGCAAAGCCCAAAACAGCATTTTCAACCCCTAGTGGGCATTATCAATTTGTGGTGATGCCCTTTGGTCTGAAAAATGCACCTGCCACTTTCCAGAGGTTGGTGAACACAGTTCTCACAGGACTGGAGGCCTATAGTGCAGCTTATCTAGATGATATTGCTGTCTTTAGCTCCACCTGGGAGGATCACCTGGTCCACCTCAGGAATGTTTTACAGGCCCTGCAAAAGGCAGGCCTGACTATCAAGGCCACTAAGTGCCAGATAGGGCAGAGTCAGGTTGTGTACCTGGGCCACCTTGTGGGTGGAGGCCAGGTTCAACCTTTGCAGAGCAAGATCCAGACCATCATGGACTGGACTGCTCCAACTACCCAGACTCAGGTGAGAGCCTTCTTAGGCCTGACTGGGTACTATAGGAGATTTGTCAAGGGGTATGGATCAATAGTGACACCCTTGAATGACTTAACTTCTAAGAAAATGCCCAAAAGGTTCAGTGGACAGTTAGCTGTCAAAAGGCATTTGATGACCTCAAGCAGGCCATGTGCACTGCTCCAATTCTGCAGAGTCCTGATTACTCCAAGAAGTTCATTGTCCAAACAGATGCATCTGAATTGGGGGTAGGGGCTGTACTGTCACAATTGAATGAAGAAGGTCAGGATCAGCCAGTAGCTTTTATTAGCAGAAGGCTGACCCCTAGAGAGAAACGTTGGTCAGCCATAGAGAGGGAGGCCTTTGCTGTGGTCTGGGCTCTGAAGAAGTTGAGGCCATACTTGTTTGGTACACACTTCCTGGTTCAGACAGACCATAAGCCCCTCTTATGGCTAAAACAAATGAAGGGTGAAAACCCCAAACTGCTTAGGTGGTCCATTTCCCTACAGGGGATGGACTTTACAGTGGAACATAGGCCTGGGAGTAACCATGCGAATGCAGATGGACTCTCTAGGTATTTCCACTTAGAACATGAAGACTTAACTGGGCAAGGTTAGTTTAATGTCCCTACGTTTGGGGGGGGTTGTGTAGGAGAGTAGGATCTGCTTCACAGGGGTACCCCCACTTTTTGCTGATACTTCACTGGTTTTCGACATTAGTCTGGCTGGGGCCCTGCTATTCAGAACCCCAGCCTAGCTGTTTCCTCTTTAAAAGGGTCTCCATGTGCCTTAGGCACATCACTGATTGGGATCTGGAGTGCCCTTGTAAGTCCCTAGTATATGGTATACTATGTACCAAGGGCATAGGTACCTCAGAGGCCTGCCAGGGGCTGCAGCATGGATTATGCCACCCCTGGTAGGCCATCCAAACTGACACCACAGGTCTGCTACTGCAGCCTGGGTAAGGTGGTGCATGCACCCCTTGCTGTGGTATAGGTTACCTATATCACTAAAAGCATACACACATATAAACCTATAAGTCACTCCTAAGGCAGGCCTTATCAATCCTAAAGGCAGAGTGCATGGTTCTTATGTGAGAGGGTGCCCCTGCATGAGCAGGGCCCCTCTGCAGCGTTCGGAGACCATCTCTGATGCTGTTTGTAGTGCAGCCTGACCATATACTCTTAAACGCATTATATCCTCGCGGTAAAATGCTAACTATGGAATGGCTGCACCAAAACATGTCGTGTTTGGTGTCAAACATCTTGGAATACTACCCCCCGCCAATCCTGGCGGCGGGGTAGCATTCCACCCTTCTAGAGGGAAAGGCATGTTAACTCTGACGAGTCCGGTAACTTCTTTCCAGAGCCCTGGCATCACAAAATGGATGCTGCTGCCACAGACACGAGTCTGGCCTCCTGCTGCTGGACGAAACTCCGGCAGGGGAGGCCTGGACAATAGGTTTCCTGTCCCAGGGAGGTGTGACCACCTCCCCAGACAGGACAATGTGTATTGGGGCTGGGCGGGAGCACTTTCGGGTGCTTTGAAGTCCTGCACTGGGGGCACATTTGGTGTCCCTGTGCATACCCCAGTTCAAACCGGATCAGGGGCTTGCAGCCCCTGCTTTGGCGCGAACTGGACAAAGGGAAAGGGGTGTAGCCACCCCTCTGCCCTGACCCACCCATAGGTGGGGCCACAGAGTAGTCCATCCCCTATTTTTGGAATAAAGGTAGGAACCCAGTCCTTAGGACTTTAGATTATACCTG
>CAWUFW010033791.1:0-11862 GCA_963921515.1 Calotriton arnoldi
CTGAGACAGTTGGCAGTCATCCACTCCCGAAACAGCCTCAAGATCACTCTGAAACTTACAAGCGTCCCGGGTAATGTCATCGGAGAGTCTGACTACCAACTGAGTGTCATCTGCATATGACACTACCGTAAGCCCTCTGTTCTTGGCCACTCTCGCCAGCGGTAGAGGCGTACAAATTGAAAAGGGTAGGGCTCAGAGCAGAGCCCTGCGGTACACCCCGTGCTTGATGGCAAAAACTCTGGAGGTAAAGGGAGGAGCGGCAACCTGGAAGGTCCTTCTGGAAAGAAAGGAGGCAAACCAGTCCAGGGCGGAGCCCGTTTGCCCACCTCCTCCAAACGCCTTAACAGGATCTGATGGGGAGACCGTGCCGAACGCGGCACTGAGATCGAGCAGAATCAGTGCTGACGTACGTACCCTCATCTAAGGCCCATCTCAGATGTTCGATAACAGCAAGAAGGGCAGATTCAATGCTGTGGCCCGCACGGAAACCATTCTGGGAGGGGTCCAGTATATTATTTTCCTCCAGGTACCCCGTCAAGATGGTATTGACGTAGACCTCCAGAGAGTTTAGAGACCCAGGGCAGGAGGGAGATGGGGTGGAAGCTCTCCCGGTTTAGCCGCATCCATGTTAGGTTTTTAGCAGGGGAACCACCTTAGCGTGTTTCCATGTACTAGAGTCACGATGGCCGTAGAGGGGATAAGTTGATCACATGGCTCAGTGGAGGAATGAGCACAGGTAAGATTTTCATTGCATAGGCCAGCTTAAGAGGATCGGGCGAGAGCCAGACTTCAGTTTGCTGCATAACACAGACAATGTCTCTTGAGAGATGTCAGGAAAAGTAGTCAGAGTGTAAGGAGTAAGGGAGCGAGCCACAAGATCTGAATCAGGCTAATGGTTGTTTCAGCACACCTATTTTACACTAGAATGACGCTGGTTCAATAAATGCTTATTGGAAAATGTCCCCATCAGTTTCTTCTGTGTATTTCTATGAGACAAAGTGAGCACGAGTGCCTGAGCGAAAAGTATCGCACTGTTTCCATGATCCTGAGGGATCAGGGTTGTCATGTTCGATAGTTGCCAAGAACTATTCTCTCCTTGGTAAGAGGGGTTTCTAGTGGCACTGTGAGCTAGCTGGTATACAGGCTAACATACCCGGTGGGGGTGTCTAGAATCAGTCTGGACACCAATCCTACAGTGTATGTTGTCTAAATGTGCAGATCCTATATAGGTTTATAGGAACTACACGACATGGCGCCGCCAACGTTGGTTTGGTACTTATTTAACAGTCAAATCTGAGTAGTTCAGTCGTGCTGTTCTCAGAGACCCCTACTCACATTTCCCCAGAGACGTCTGGAGTGGGAAGGGAACTATCTGCCACAGCTGAGTAGGCATATCCTATGTATTGGCTGTAGGTTTATCAAGCTTGAAGGACAAACAGTTCCTATTGTGCATAAAACCTTATCTCAGTTTCCTTGAAACTCTTCCTTGAGAAACCTTGTCAAAAACAATGGCTGACGAAGACGCCGCTGTGCGAGCACAACGTGCTACAGTTAGGGAAGAACGGAGAAGAAGATGAAATCAACATTTCAGAAAATGTCAGAACTGCCCTTACTCTAAAAACTAGCAGACTATGGAGTCACAGCTAGGGGTGGGACAGTAACATTCGTGATTGAGGCTCACAAGTCATATAGAACAGAGGTATTCTATTCATGGGTTAAATTCCCACAAGCAGATGCACAATCAAATACATTTCATTCTTACACTGAAGATGAAACACCAGATGAATACTGTCCGTATGAGGACATTGAAGTTCCGCTCACCTACCAGGAGCACATAAACTGGTTTAAAGGCACCCTCCCCCACACAAAAGACAAAGTAAGACTAGGTCCGCTCGGAAGAGATGGAGCCACTTGGCCAGTCCTTGCGGCTTACACACCGCATCCAGACATTGACTCAATGCCAGTGGCAGAACTACGTCCACTTCACAAATAAATAATAAAACTTTACAGAAACCTGACACAGTTCGTGATGAGAACACTCACACTTCAGCCAACAAGGGCTACACAAACAGGACAAATTCAGGGATCTACAACTAAAATACACCACAAACGCTACACGCTGTTATGGGTAAAATGCCCACTAAACGTGAGCAAATGCCATTCTGGATAGCTCAAAAAATAACACAGCTAGAGGCGGTATTTCCACACACAAGCCCTCAAGAAAAACACAGAATGCTAACAATCTGCATTGCCAATGGGGATAGCTCCCCAAATGGAGGATTGTACCACTTGGGGTACAGTTTTCGCTGCCATATATACCAGAACTCATGGTATCCCTTCATTAGCAGTAATACCAGATGTATTAAGACAAATACAGAACTGAGTATGGAGCAGAACCTGCTCTGAACTTAGGGATGAAATTATTAGGTAATTTTCGCCCAGGTATCAGCTATAATATTAGCAAATATAAAAGGGGAGGCAGCAGCAGTGGCAATACGCCAACGCCTGAGGGATTTCACTCCTTTACAACAGGAACGTGAATTACCTAAAATTATTGAAGACACCTATGCTGAATTAGGTAGAGATAGTTTCGGGAGCTAGAGCAATAAAACCTCAACTAATGGGTGGTCCTGAAAAGGATAACACCAAGCAAGCACCTGATTCTTCCAAGAAGAAATGGGATAATAACAATAAAAACAAAGTATAGAGAGAATAGATCTCAATCCAGGGGTGGGTCTCCTCAACAGAGCCCTCCGAAAGGAGGTACAACCTTAGGAATAGAGATAACATTAAAAACCTGACAGGTATCAGGATACTGATACACGTTCCTCTCGTTCCTTTCAGGGTTCACCAAGAAACTCTGAGAGGGAAGGACGGTCAGAACACAGACAAGAAGAGCGTACAAAGTCCAGAGACACGCCACGCACTTCAGATTATACTTCCAAGAAAGAAGAGAAGCCAAAATCTAAACCTCAATTTAAAAAGAAGAAAGTAGCAGGTCTTAAAGTTAGACATGCCCAGAATTCTGAGGACTCAACTTCTGAACGGGAAATGGGCTCTGACGATGCTAAACAGCACAGCAGAAGTAACAATAGCTCGCCAGAACCTGATGGAATTTCTGGTGACAGCGGAGTTGAAAGAGCATATCACAGTGGAAACACCTGATACAAGGGTAAGTGTCCCACATAGGTTACATGAGATAACACTCCAAATGGAAGGGGACAAACCCAGAAAAATTAAAGGTCTCTTTTGGGAGAGCCTGACTTACGGCTATGACATCCTTTTAGCTGAAATAGATTGGCCGCCTGAAATTGTTATGGATTGCCCAAAGGGAGAAACGGTAATTTTACCAGTCCTTTTCCAACCTCGTTCCAATTTACTTAAAACACACATACGCGCAGGAGTGGGTGGTAGCCCTTGCTCCAGCACTATAGCTCAACCATGTTGGATGGGATGCTGAGTCACCTCACCATACAATCCCAGTAAAAACTACTCCAACTCCACAGAGACAGTACCCAATAAAACAAGAAGCAAAAAAACAGGTCAGTGAGACCTTGGATCAACTTGAATACCAGGGTGTAATAGAAGTTTGCACCTCTCCATAGGAATAATCCTTTGTTTCCTGTAATGAAACCCGATAATTCATACTGTCTAGTTTTAGACTACAGACATCTGAACACATGCACTAAAGACATTTGCAGTACAGAATGCACATAGTGCCGCATTAATGAATAACATTGTGCGGAAAAAATACAAAACAACACTAGATATCTCAAATGGATTTTTCTGCCAAAATATAGCGCCTGAAAGCAGGTATTTAACAGCATTCTCAGCGCTTAGGTTCCCAGCGTCAATTTTGTCAGACTCCCCAAGGGTATAAGAATAGCCCTGGATTGTTCTCCGCTAGGGTAACAGAGTTACTTCAGAATTTGGATGAAGAGGCATTGTCCTATGTAGATGATATTTATCTGACGGATGATGATTTAAAGGATCACTTAGACCAGGGTGAGCAACATAATTTTGGGGTTCGCCTCTGAGGGCTACAAATTCAACTCTAAAAAATCAAAAATAGCCCACCTCAATGTCCTATTTTTGGGATATGAGCTATCAAGTGAAGGAAAAAGCCTGGCAGCTAACTTTTTAGAAAAGTGTGCACTGCTCCAACCTCCTAAATCTTTGAAGAACTTACAATCCATATTGGGATTTTTAAATTTTGGCAGAACATACATTTTAGATTACGCAAAAAAAGTAAAACCTTTCTTCGACTTAATAAGACCTGATTTTTCAGTTAGGCATTGGACACAGGAACACACAGATATCCTTTGTTCCCTACAAGCTGACATGATAGCTTCAAAACACTTGCAGACACGCGTAAATGTCCGCAACCTGGTGATCCGTGTTATAGCGGGTCAATCTGGGTACACTTACCTAACCTTCAATGAAGGCGAAACGGTACCCATAGCATACAAATCACACTTGTACACAAACGCTGAAATGCGCTTTGCTTCTACAGAAAAAATACTGACAGCAGTACAGACCGCTGTAGTAAGAGAAAGAGCACTGGCTCAGGAGAAACGAATAATTGTCGTAACTCCAGTACCAGCCTTAGAGGCTGCTACAAAGGCAAGCATTCCTAATGCTAAAGCCTTACATCCAAGATGGATACAATGGGCTAATTCTCTCACTGCAACGGATGTAGAATACAGATATGACCCTAGTCTAAAAACACAAGCATTTCTGCAATATGAACAAGAATATCCTCTCCCAAATGAAATAATGCCTCTAGATCAGTATGAATATATTATTTACACTGACGGATCTGCTCAGCCGGCCGTAGGAAGTAAACAGCAATACAGCGCCGCTTGTGCGATTGTAAAAGGTCGTATGCAGGATGGCAAGTTCCATCCCAGCAGTACGAAGACACAGACTCTAGGAGACTGCACGGCTCAGCTGGCAAAACTAAAAGCCCTAGTACTGGCGCTAATAAATACGGATCGAGAATTCCCCACACTGATTGTGTGCAATTCTTTTTATTGTGTCCAGTCATACAATGAATAGCTCCACTACTGGGGTCAGAATGGGTTTAAAGACTCAAAAGGTGTCACAATTAAGCATAAAATGCTATGGGAACAGGTAGCTGAGTTGAAAAACGAACTATCAAGAAGTCACGTGATACACACGCTGAGTCATCAACATGATGGAGTTCACGTTGAAGGGAATTCATTGGCCGATGAAGCAACAAAGGGGGCAGTACGAACTGCTGCCGTAGCTGCAATCACTCGTTCAAAAACGAGAATAGACGGACGGATAATGGTAGCTGTCATTGCTTCACGCAAAATCAGCCCAGTCTTACCGAAAGGTTTTCCACTCAAATACTCCTACAAGTAAGATGCAAACAACATTCCGTATGCTCAGATTCCAGGAGTGGGGGATAGAGTAATACCAAACATGGATCGCAGATTAGGATTAATACTTGCTGCACACAAGGGTCTAGGTTCTGCACAAGCAGGCATTACCGCAACAGTTTGTTTACTGAAACAACGCTATTGGTGGCCTGGTTTAACAAAACAGACGATGAATTTTGTCTTAAATTGCGACATCTTCCAGCAGATGAAGGGTTCCACCGTAGCACGTCCAGCGCAGACACCGCTACTAATATCAGACTGACCACTTGCTTGTGTCTATTTAGACCACTGCGGCCCCCTACAATCAGATGGGGCTTACAAGTATATCTTGGTGGCAGTGGATTCATGCTCTAGATTCCTATGGGTATGGCCTCAGCGCTCTGCTGACGCTTGAACTGTTATAAAAGATTTGCGAGTCTTTATAGGGACATACGCAGTTGGCACATTACATTCTGACCGTGGCCCCGCGTTTAGCTCTAGGGCTTACAAGGAAGCCATGGAAGGTTTGGGTGTAGCATTGCGGTACTCCTTTCCGTCCCATCCCGAGAGAAATTCGGTCGTGGAGAGGAAAAACTGAGACTTAAAGCAATCTTTAACAGCAAGAGTATTAGGTTTGGGTGGTAGTTTGGTAAATCACTTATATGGGGTACAATGAGCCCTCAACAACATGCCAAGAAGTTCTCTAGGGGGTGTCACTCCTTACGAGGTCCTATTTGGGACGAGAATGTGGGTACCTGATCTCGATTATGAAAGCACAGTGGCGGATGAAAAACCATTGGACATCAATAAACGTTTGGCTGTTTTACAGGATCTGAATGAATCCCGGGCACTACTAAGCAACATGTAAGTAAAACGTACCACCACTGGGGAAGTGAAATCAGTCACGGCAAGACCTGTCTGGATCCCAAAAGTCGGGGATCTGGTCCGAGAAAAGATCGAGGACAAAAAAGAATTTGGGCCATCATACAGAAAGCCTGTACCTGTCCTGGCTGTCGAAGGAACAAGAACAGTACTTCTTCCGCCTCTTGCCGGCAAAAAAGAAAAGAGATTCGTCTCCATTGATCTGATCAAACCACATTATGTGGCCGATACTGAATAGTAGGCCTCCTGGGCTCCTGGGTAGCCGACGCTCTCCTCTCGCTACCATACAGGAAGTTCAGACAGAAAGACTCATAACATTTGAAGAGTCACCAATACAAAATGATGGCATTTCCAACAATGAAATGGAACTCGTTCCTCTTGAAACAGAACTTCAAAACACAAATGAAAGACAAATATCAATTCGGCCTAACACCGATGTCTACATCAACATGCCTCGACAAGAGACACCTGCCAGTTCAACAAAACCTGCTGAGCTACCAAAGATAGATCGAACTGCATCTGGCTACTTCATCGATTTTGATACCTTCTCTCTTGATCCCAGTGAACCTGAGACAACGCCAGCTCCAGTTTCCCGTAAGCAACAAATTTGTGAATTCTTACACTTTTCTGAAAAAGACTTACTTAGTTTCACCTTGGCTCCAGCTCTGGATAATAACTGGAATATTGTTTTTTCTGTTCTGTATTGGCCTAGTGACTGTTTTTTGCTTACTCATAAATGGAAAATAACTCCCAGAACGCTCTGCAGTATCAAATGTGAACTTGGTCCTGAAACCTCATACATCATCTCATCGAGAACAAAGAGACCTGTTTTCCGTGAACATTACAGCTGTTCCAATTCCTGATGGTATAGTTTGGGACAAAGTTGATTATGATGTATTTCGCCCCACTGAACTTTCGAAAATACCACATTTGTTTAAAATTTCTCTAAATGATATCATTACCTCCAGTACATTTTCTGATGATTGGGATTTTGAAACTGTAAATAATATGTTGTCTGATTTAGAACAATCCGCTGCATTTTCAAGCAATGAAATGTTAGAGGACACATCTGATTTTGATACTATGTACTGTTACCATCATTATGGTCATCACTTTTTACACAAATCCAGTATCCCACGAAATGTTTTCACATACCACCAATGGGAACATTGCCCAACACCACCAAAAGGTAGTTCGAAAACGTTTGCACAGAAATTTTCTTATTTTTCAGGGTTTAACACTTCTGACCCGACCTCATATTACTATAAGGTTGCACCTACACCTGCACAGAAAAATATGCTAACTAACACCAAACAGATTTATTCTGCATCCTTTATTTCCCAACTGTCTGAACAGGGTTTCGACTTATGGAAGGACACTATAGACATAAAATCAGTCTGGGGTTCTAAAGGAATGGCAAGTTCAGGGCACAGAAGCACTTTTTAGAGCGTGCCTCATTTCACAGCAGATAATATTTCTGAATGAAACTGTGCAACAGACTTCCTGTCTTGGACTAGCCAAGAACAAGGATTTGAACACACCTCGGATTCCCACACCTTCACACATCAATTTTACATCACGTGGAGGGGATACAATAGATGACATCATGCAGTACAATACTTCAGACCCCAATTGGAAGGGATGGTTAGTTTGGCCCACAGACACAAACAGATGTCAATCAAGATTCAGGGGTACAACCGAAGGGTTTAGTATCCATAGGCCGGACCAACGATATGTACAAAGAGAACATCCGGGGTGGTGACATCATACAGTGTTGGGAAGTTGTGCCTCGATTGGCTAAAAACCTCGACACTGTCCCAGGTGAAACAGCACTTATCCTTACTCTCAGATGAGGTGGATTTAAGGGATTTTTTACTAGGTCCCCGAAAGCCACGTCAGAAACGTTTCTATTACGCTGTCTATAATGAAATCTGGAAAATCTCTCAACAAGAAGTTGCGGAGAGACTTCGTGAAATAGATAAAATTAACCTAGAAAAGGCGTTAGCTGTAGTTGACAATGGTATGACTACATTAACATCCAGGATTTATTCACTGGGCAACATTGTATCTTCTGCTATAGATATACTAGAACAGGACTTGTCCATACTACAACACGGACAATCTCAACTACGTTCTATTATGCTATTATGCTGGACGCTGCAATCATTGCGCGCTGGTTATGTGCCTTGGCGATTTATCAACAGCACGTCCCTATTTTCTGCATACAATCTAACTGAGAAGCAGATAACAATGGCACAAAGGGGAGCAAAATATACAATGCTGCGTATTGAAAAACTGGACAAGTTACCTTTTACTGTGGCAGAGTCACCATCCACAGAATGGTTAATAAATGGCCATAACACATTACCGGTCACAACTTTTCAGTTTCAGTATTGACTAGAACAACAACAGGCGGGCAGATATGAAGCGATCGGTAGGGAATTCATCAAGGAATCTTGGGAGTTACCATACAGATTTCGATGCAGGAATGGGGACATGGAAGTGTTCCTTAGCGGTACCGACTGCGAGAACTCTTTAAGTGGATCTCTCATATGCCAGGATATCATGCTTCACGGGGCCTGTAATGGTTCAGTTGCTAACTTATCCTGTCACTTGAAAGGATCCCCGGCTGCTGTGATTAATCCGGTGTTCAAGTTGCTTTCAAATGGGAGTTACTTGATGCTGAATGATCAAGGTTGTTGTGGGATGCTCCCGGGCATCGCATATCTTGTCACTGTAAGCTCCAGGGTTACTTGCTGTATGCAAGTATTGTTTCCACCGACCCATACAGTCAGGGAGGCGCCGTTATGGCCTTCGTTGAATGTTTCCTTCATACGGTTTGATACTCTGAGCCGAATGAAAGCCATGCTTTTACAGTAAACCGTGCCCTTAACCTCCGCCCGAGAAACTTATGATCTCAAGGTTGCAAGGTCCTCGACTGAGATACAGGCACTAGTACGAACAAACTGCCCTTTCCATTTCACAGAAATGGTACAACGTATCTTTAACATGTCTGATACGACGGGTATAGTACACCTATTTAAGACCATAGGTTCTGGACTGTTAAGCTCCTTTCAGACAATCCTCGGAGTTATTCCCAATTTCATACACTCCGTATTCGGAAGCATTTTTGGAGGGCTTCCGCTGATCCTGTTCCTAATAGCAGGTATCCTGATTGTCATTTTTCTGCTACGCAATGGACATCCCAGTCACCAAGGAGATGGAAAAAACGCTCTTGGAGCGCCGATACCGTGATCGCATGGTACTCCATCTGGGCACACCTCGCCTTCGCGAACTGAGCAAATCTTGGTTCCTGTCATTTAGACCAGTCTGGATCGACTGTATTCTGCCTGTCCTCCGATGCCTGTTCTGCGGACAAGAATGCGTGTTGGACCTCTGTCTAACACTTCCATCAGTTGCGCCACCGGACGTTGATGCTTTACTGGACCCGATAACGGCCCATGTTCTGCAGTTTCCTCAGCGTATTCCAATGTTGATGTCTGCATTCTTAGAGCCACCACAGGATGCTTCAGCTCCTGTCGGAACGGATACCGGCTCCTCAACAAATACTCAGGCCTTGGATGGCACACATACATCCCCAGCAGCGGCTGTGGAGAATACGGAGGAACATCTGTGCTCGATTGACCTGATCTGCGAGGTGTTGCAGGGACCGTCGTCTGCGATTGCAGGCAACAGTGATGTTGCGTCTCCCAGCCAGGACACATAAACATTTGGCTCATCATGTGCTGGGAAAATTCGGCTTTTTCAAAAACAACCAAATTTGGAATTTTAAACAAAAGACACTTTTTGCTAAACTGCATGGCTTTCAGTCACTCATAGTTGTTCGGACTATATATACGAACATATTTTAGTACAGACTTCTATCGCATACAATATATTTCTATTTTAGCATTTTTTTAAACATATTACATTTTAAACGCACTAATTTTATATGGACTTATTAGTTGTTTGCGTACAACATACCTAGCAGTACGTTAGAATATTTAGTATGTCGTCCAGTCGGATGAGGAGTGGGTGTTATGTTCCATATAGGTACCCCAATATAGGCTCAGGTAGTCACCTAACCTTTCACCTATATTCTCCCCTACCATTACACTACATAACGGTTCTTGGTACTGACCTTTTACCTAGTTACGGTAATGTCCAAAAATGACATGGGGTTTTCTCCAAAGTTTAAGCCTCATTCATTATGCATGAGGATTCTTGGAATCACAGCAGGACAGCAGGCCTACCATCTCCTGCATAATAACTATGTATAAGGGTCATTCCTTCCGTCATCCTAGTCCGACATGACACAGCAAGGTATATCCCCAGGGGGTACCACTTTGGGTATATATACACCATATCTTGCTGAGATAGTCAGAGGAGAAAAGAACTTCCATGCTGACACACTGATGCGAGACGCTGAGGCTCCTGCACGCAGACACTCCAGCTCGCAGTGGTCTGACATCCCTTACGGGGTGTCCATCTCGAGACCAAAGACGAGGGTCCCACAGTCTCTCACTTCAGGTAATGGGGTTGACTTTATCCTAGAGGGATTCTTGGCTTTACACCCACAGACATGCTAGGTACACTTAGGTACATCTAGTTAGGGTCGCATCGTAGGAGTACGCATTTTACTGTCATGTATTTTATATACTTGCTTGTATTCATTGTTTTAGCACTATGGCATAAATCTACCATCCTTTTACTCTGTTAGTGCTTATAATCATTTATATGTTATGTTATGTTATGTTATGTTATGTTATGTTATGTTATGTTATGTTATGTTATGGTGGCTGGTAGAGCGCACGGCTGCCCCAGCAAAGGGGTGTCCATGTGCTGAAAACAGAAAACTGCAAAGCTGGTAGCAGAGCAAGACAGCTTATAACGGAGGAAGAGGAATGTTTTCAACGCTTTGCTGGAAGGCAGGTAGGACTTTATACTGTGAATAGAAATGGGAAGCGCATTCCAGAGCTTCGAGGCCAGCACACGGAAGGAGCGCCCTCCAGCCACGAGCCCTCCTCACCCTGGGGACAGCCACAAGATTCTGTCCCATGGAGCGAAGTTAGGCGGGAGGGAGTATAGAAGGTATGAATATTGGTCAGGCTACATGGAGATTAAAAATTAAGGATTTTAAAAGTAATGCAAGAGGGCCTTGAACTCTAAACGCTTGAGCCACGGGCAGCCAATGGAGCGGTGGATGGCATTAGAAGTAGAACACCTCTCGGCAGGCCAAGGAGAGCTCGAGCCGCTGCATTCTGAACCCTTTGTAGTTCTGACCATCTCAGACTAGATTGACCCCCAGATAAAGGGAGACTGGCATAGTCCAGTCTTGACAGGATCAAGGCCTGGACAATAACCTGTAATAGGGGATCAAAAAAACAACAGAGTCTGAGCCCCACAGTAATCCAAAACAAGTCCCTGCCACCTTCTTGGTTTGGGTTCGAAAGCAAGGGCGGTGTCTATCCAGACCCCTAGGGTTTTTATCACCTGTTTAGGAACAGGTGCTGGCCCCATCGTAGCAGGCCACCAGTGCTCACTCCACAGCTCCGCATCTCTCCCCACCAGCAGTACCTCAGACTTGCTGGCGTTG